>JAQGAE010002107.1:0-19262 GCA_034696685.1 Julus scandinavius | reverse complement strand
GAAACCCTTTAGCAACAAGACGGGCCCTGTGTCTCACCACGACGCCCTTCGAGTCCCGCTTACGGGTAAACACCCACTTGCAGCCAAGAACCTTCTGTCCCTGCTGAGGCAGTACGGACTCGGAGACCTTGCGCTGTTTGAGGACATGCAACTCATCCTCCATAGCTTCCATCCATTTTTCAGAGTCCGGGGCCGAAATTGCATCGCTAAACGTCGTTGGATTAGAACCCACGACGTTCACCTCAATCTTACTTCTAGTACCTGAGGATAAAGGAACCCACTCGTCCGGAGCTTTGGATTCCTTTGTCTGATCCTCAGTCCCCTCGTCTGCCGGGCCAATTTCGAACTCCTCCTGAAAAGTGTTATGTGGGGTGAAGTCAAAAGTCGTAATCATATTCGACCTTGTTGTCGAGGCGGTACGCGCTGATCTCATTGGTGGAGCGAAAACGCTTGCCACCCAGGAAGTAATAGACATCAGCACGTTGCCCCGTCTGTCTATGTTGAAGAACCCGTCTCCATGTGAAAGACTCCACAGTCGGGGGATCACAAGTTACAAACGGACTCGTGGGTGCCTCCGCGGTAGGAACACCGGCCTTGGAGACCTCAGCAGGAAACTCGTCCGGAGCTTCCTGTCTGAGTTCTGGTATGGACATCTGTCTTGTGGAGCGATCGTCGGGACCGGTCCCCATGATTGCCTCATCAACCCGAACCTGACTAGACTCGAAAATGCAGGCTAGTTTCGGGTTGAAGAAGCGGTACACCCTCGTCATTCGAGCGTAGCCGATAAGTACCCTGCTAACGGAGGTGTCGTCGAATTTCCCCTTCCGTTGAGCCTGAGGGACAAAACAGTAGACCTTGCTGCCCACGGATCGGATGTGGGCAAGGTTCGGCGTATACCCTTTGAGACGCTCGTAAGGAGAAACCATGTCAAGTATTCGTTGGGGCAGTCTATACTTAAGGTAGGTAAAGGTGTGGAGAAATTCTGCCCAAAACTTATTGCCCAAACCGGAGTCGCGTAGCATGACTCTTATGGCTTGAACGGCCGTTTGATTGAACCGTTCAGCCACCCCATTCATATGTGGAGAGTAGACATTCGTGCGCAGATGTCTAATTCCCCTCTCCGCATAGAACCTTTCAAACGGTTTGGAGCAGAATTCTCCCCCGTTGTCGGTCTTTATGGCCTTCACCTTATGACCAGTCTGGTTCTCCATCAAAGTAATGTACCTGGAGATACTGTCCATGACCTGTTCCTTGCGTTGCAGTGGATACACTTTGCACCAACGCGGGTAATCGTCGATCAGTGCCAGATAGTACCGACAGCCTGTACCCGAAGAGAAAGCAATCGGCCTCCATACGTCCGCATGGATCAGTTCCAGTGGTGCCTTCGAATAGATTTTATCCTGTGCCGGGTGGGTTTGGTCGGCGCATTTTACATTCGAAACACGCCTCACAGTTCTGTGGTTTATCTGTCAACTTCAGCAGACCACGGAAATGCTGAGACCTTGACATTTGCAGGGTCGTGTCTTGACTGATGTGGCCAAGTCTCAGATGTCACAATTTCAAATTAGAGGATTGGGCCAAACCACCAGTGCTCGACACCGACATTCGCTGCAATAATTTCTTGCCCAAGTCGGATCGAGGCACCGCTGTCACATGATACAGACGGTCTTTCCTTTTAAAGTTTAGAGTTTGGACACCCCGTTTGTCAAAAACCCGAATTTTGTCCGCCGATCCCTTTCAGGTACAACCTGCCGATTTACTAATGAGATTTCTTCTACCTGACAGAGCATATGCGACATCACGGATGGCAGTGAGATACTTTTGGCTGTTCACCTTGGAAGAAAACACGACTGTACCCTTACCAACAACCCGGAGTGTTACAGAATATGAGTACATGTCGATGGGGGTTGTTTCCTGGTACTCCGTGAACCAGCGGCGATCTTGACATACACTCACACCCGCCCCGGAATCCCAAGTCACCGATCGTCGTTACCCTCGTCAGTGGTTAGTTCAACAACAAGGATGTCAAAACCTGCCCATTCCCCAGGAATGGTCACGTTGTCGGTGGTTTCCTCGGACTTGCCCCCAGAGCTAGTCCTTTTCTTACCCTTCAGCTTGCCCTTTGCCCCTTTTGGCTTCTGTGCCTGCTGCGCTGCAGGGCCTGCGGATACAGGCTGCATCGGCACATAAGGGGTTGTCTTGGGTATGGCACCCTGTCTGCCCAACCCGACGTTGACCCGGCAGGTCTTCCGAAGGTGACCCTTCCTCCCACAACGGGAACAGATCCGGGTCTCGGTCGGTCCGGAGGGTGCATTTCCTGGCGGCGTTGACGTCGCACCCGCGGAAGGAAGCATGGACATCGCTCTCGGCACTCCCCGCTGATCCAGCTGCGCTCGTTCCCTGGGTATACCTGATGCTGTTGGTCTCAGCAATCAGGGCTGCCTTGACCTTTGCTGGAACGAAATCCGCGTCAGGCCAAGTGTGGAGGAGCTTGATCTTCAAATCGAAGCTCGGAAGAAGACCCATGAGCATCTGGAATGCCAAGTCCATGTTATCGACCCGGCGACCCGCTTCTTCCAGTTGAAAAGCTACACGCTCGACCCGGGCAATGTAGCTCTCGATGGACTCCAGGTGTTCCATCCGCAGGGATTGGAACTGGCATCGCAACTGCCAGATCCTCTCTCGGGTAGTCGGCTCATAAGTGTGTTGTATATGAGCCAACACCTCCCTGCATTAGGTTCCAGTGAACCATTGGAAAATCGTCTTTCTAATCCGAGGATGGACCGAAAAGAAGATGATCGGGTAAGCCTTTTGGCACCTGTCCTCGAACCTTTCCCGATCGGCCTGGGCGGCGGCCTTTTTGGGATCCTTGCGGTCCTTACTCACGAACCGCAGGAGAAACTGGTACATCAGTGCGACTTCCAGCTCCTTCCTCCAGGTCGCGTAATTAGATTCCGTGAGGAGTGATATCCTCGGTGCCCAATCAGCGGTAGGGAGCGAGAAGTCGTATCCATCAGCCATGTTTTTACCGGAATCAGACGGCCAAAAACAATTGTCACAAGACGAGGCAAATTTCTATCATTGATCAAACGTTTATTTCAAGTTAGATCCTCAAACTTATAATTGTTATCACTTTAAATAGAAGACGGGGAATGGAAGAAAAGACCATCCTGCCCCGTCGGTGGCCCAAAAGGAAGTGATCCAAAGCAGGTCAGTCAACAAAAATAGCCGACCACAAGGCGACCAGATAATGCCGCCAACTTCTCCCCAAAAACTGGAGGGAAGTCCCTTTTTAATCTTTAATTAACCATGTTTAAAATATATATTATTTATTTATTTCATTTTTTTTTTTCATATATTTTTCCTTTTAGGTCTTTTCCATTTAGAAGGGACAGGAACCGCCTTTACTCTTATGAGTAAGTAAAACTTGTAAATATATATATATATCAATAAATAACTATGATTAAAAACCAGTAAGATTAAGGAGTTGTTTTTCTCACAACGGAAATCGTCATACAACTTTGAAACAACAACTCCTCCTTTTCACGATATCCCTTAAAACACATGAGTAAAAAAACCAGGGTTAAAACAACGCTTAATTTAAATAAGTGGTTAAATGCTCAATCCAGTCTGCAGACAGGGGCTTTGTAAAAAGATCGGCCAAATTAGCTTTAGTGGAAATATATTCCACTTGAAACAAAGCCCTCTTGTGGTGGTCTCGCACAAACCGGACTTTTAAGTAAAAATATTTAGTAGTGCCATTTTCCACTTCATTTCGGATGGCATGGATCGCAGACTGATTATCGATAAACAGCACTGGACCAGGATCACGGTAGGGCAAAATGGCGGTTAACTCCTTCCGAATTTCCGTCAGCCATATTAATTCTTTTATTACTTCCATAGAGGCGACTAACTCAGCCTCCATGGTGGACTGAGCAATGATGGTCTGACGTTTCGAACCCCACGATATCGGGGAACGTCCCATCAACACAACCATCCCCGATACCGAGTGACTCGTATCGATATCGGATTCCCAGGATGCATCAGTGTACGCCCGGACTCTGGAATCGTCGCTCCTAACGAGAATCGGACTCTTGTTTTTCGTCTGGCTCACATAATTGAGCAAATTCCCCGCTTGATTCCAGGCCAATAAAGTAAGCGCACTACTGAACTTTGCTAATGTATTGACCGCAACCAAGATGTCAGGTCGCATCATCCTGGCGATATAAAGCAATGAGCCTATTAAGCTCCGGTATGGGTACAGGATAACTTTCTTCCCATCTCCCATTAATTCCCGGGACATCACTGTCCCGACCTGGAGTGGCTACTTTGCTTTACGTACCGTAACCATGGTCATACGTTTAACCAAAGATTCAATATAGGGAGTCTGACTCATGCTAACGCGGTCCGATCCCTGTTCAATCTGGATCCTCAGGAAGAGGGTCACAGGACCGAGGTTTTTAATGTCGTACAACTCCTGCAGGCTTCCGAGCACCTTGGCCTAGACCCTGCTATTCCTACAAAGGACCAGCAGGTCGTCCACGTAGACAAGAATCGGTGCATCCCATCTCAACCGATAGATGTGCTCACATGTGGCGAGTGGAATGAACCCACGAGACTGCAGCTCCTCATGCAAACTACTCCACCAGCACCTTCCTGCCTGGTAGAGCCCATATAGGGATTTTTCCAGCCTCCAGACACAAGGTGATGTTTTATCCCCTCCTGGGGAAGGCTCATGGAGGATTGGCTTGTCATATGCACCGTACAAAAATGAACACTTGACTTCAAGATGAAAATGCAGCCAACCCCCACACACCACGAGAAGGAGTAAGACTACCCAGACCAGAGTGAAGTTTATCACTGGATTGTAAACATCGGTGTAGTCCCATCCCTCTCGCTGCTGGAAGCTCTTCGAAACCAGGCGGGCCCTGTGCTGGATGACCGTCCTTGTGAGTCCCTCTTCCGGGTGAAAACCCACCGACAGCCGAGAACCTTCTCTCCAGGCTGGGGACTCATTTTACGGTAAACTTTGCACTTTTTGAGTGTCTGCAACTCGTCGTTAATCGCTTCCTGCCATCTATCGGCGTCATGAGATTCTATGGCTTCTCTGTAAGTCCTGGGGTCGTCGTCGACGCTGTTAATTTAAGCATCGACGAACTAATTGCTCTCCCCCTCTTCAGGTACCCTAGAGCTTACAGGTGCCGTCCGGGCACCTTCAACTCCGCATTGCAGGTCTTGTCTACTGGAGGGTTCGAACTTCCCTTGGAATGTATTTTTGGCAGCGAAATCAGTCCTTGGAATCAAATGGAATCCCCTCCTCTCGGCAATAAACTCTAACCTCATTGCCAGACCGCAGACGTATCCCATCATGATAATAGTAGACTTCTACTCGGTTGCCGGTCTTCCTAGGGACTAAGGTCTGTCTCCACTTAACGGGGGAGGAATCCCTAAAAGTCACCTTGTGATGCTTCGGAACTGATATTGGAGCCTTTTTGGCCGAAGCATCACTCGTTAACACCGGCAGAAGAGAAGCCGGGGCCTCGACATACTCATCGTCGGTCGAGTCAGGTTCATCGACCAGGGGCAGAGCCTCGTCAGGGATGGTGTCCTCATTTATTTTCACCTGACTAGACTCGTAAATGCGATCCTGTTCTTGGTTATAAAACCTGTAACCCCGGGTAGTATGGGCGTAGCCAATAAGGATTCCGGGAACTGCCGTATCGGCAAATTTCCCCGATTTTTGTTTGTGGGGGATAAAGCCATGCACCTTGCTGCCAATACGGCGCATATGTGCAAGGTTCGGCTTATATCCCAGGAACAACTCGTAAGGAGTTTTGTTCTCGAGGACAACCGGCGGAAGGCAGTTCTTAATGTAAACAAAAGTGTGGAGCATCTCCACCCAGAACCTTTGGCTTAAGCCAGTTTCTTTCAAGAGAGTCCGGATGGGCGCAAACAATGTTTGGTTGAACCTTTCGGCCACCCTGTTCATATGAGGAGAGTACACGTTGGTCTTCACGTGTTTTATTTCCTCATCCTCATAGAACCTCTCTAAAGGTACTGAACAGAACTCTTTCATTGTCAGTCTTTATTGTTTTTATTATACGCCCAGTCCTACGTTTAATTTTCTGGATGTATTTCTTGATATTCTCCATGGCTTCGGACTTCGTTTTTTGGGCATAAACCACAGACCAGCGGGAGAAATCATCTATTAGAACCAGGTAGTAACGACAACCTTGCCCCGATGGCCCCCAGAGGTCCGCATGAATTAGTTTAAGCAGCGCTTTGGTAAAGATTTTTAAATTTATTATAAAGTCTAGCCGTTGGGTGACACGCCTTAACTTGAAGGCATATGTCACATGAATGGGGGGCATCTTTGAGTATTGGCATCCCCCTCACTGACTCGGATTTTGACATCCTAATAATTGAGTCAGTATTTATGTGACACAGTATTGCGTGCCAGAAAGTTAAATCCGACTGGACCCTAGGCACCGACTGACTTATGGTATTAGACTCCAAATAATGAGTCCACAAGTCAGGGCGTGGGATCACCTTTGTATGATATAGGTGATCCCGCCTCTTGAACTGCATGATGGTCATTCCTCCAGGGTTTTTAACCATCACCTGGTTCACATCCCCGCCCATGTGCAGCCAGCCTACCTCCCTAGCTGAGAAGAGATAAGATTCCGTCTACCGCAGGGTTCATATGCAACATTACGGACGACGGGATATCTAATGGTCCCGTCGACCTGGACCGACATAATGATGGTCCCCATTCCTTGGACCAGAAAGCTACCCGAGTACGAGTTTATTTTTATGGGCTCTATGTCCCTGTACTCGGCATACCACATCCTGTCGTTGCATAGACTTATCCCCGCTCCGGAATCCCATGTCCATTCATCAGTGGGAAGTTCTTCAGCTAATGGGGCCAAACAGATATCAAAGGAATATCCTCGCGGGTCTAACTTCGCGCTGGCCGCCGAGTATTTCTCCGACGAGCCAGGCGCCCCCTTCGACTTAGGATGCTTGTTTTTTTTTTACACCTTGCTCGTCGGAGCGGCCCCAGAAGAATTTGCATTCTGGGCCGCAAAACGCATGGTGTTTACATTGGCAATCAACGCAGACTTCACTTTAGATGGGGTAAAGTCCTTGTCAGACCATCCGTAAATTAATTTTATCTTCAAGGAAAATTCAGAAGGAAGGCCCATTAGCATTTGGAATCCTAGATCCTCATCCAGGACCTTGCGATCCACCTCTTCCAGTTGACCCGCCACGGCCTCGACCCTGGCAATATAGGACTACGGATTCAGTCTGCCCCATTTTCAATGAGACAAACTGGCAACGGAGTTGCCAGCGTCGCTAGCCAGGCTCATAAGTATCTTGGATGTGCTTAAGAATTTGTTTGCACTGGGTCTTTTTAAAACTTTCATCTTTTTAAAACTTTCAGCTTTCATGACAATTCCAAAAAGTCATTTTCAACATTGAAAATTTTTTTGACACATTTCGGAGGCCCGGGCCCCTAAAACTCCCTTCTTTCCCCCTCCCCCCCCTTACTACCTGTACTACCCCACCGGCAAATTTAAAATTAATCTATCCCTTGAGGTATACATATATATATATTTTTTTTTGGAAGATTACTTGTTTTAAATATCATGTGATTCAGAGATATATTTTATTCGTCTCTACTGATTTTTTTTACTAAATACCATATATAACATGTTCTTACCTGATACCATCGGACAAGGAGCTCTGTTTCTGGATTGTTGAAAAATCCACCAACGTCAGCTCCGCTGAGAGACACTCCTGCAAGGTTGAGGCTTAACATCATCGGTATTGTTATTCTCAGTTGGTCCCAGGTAGCTGTATTGTCACCAGTCCAAACGGCAGCTGCAAAATGGAATTCAAACAAACTTTGTAATTAAGCATATGCATTTTATTTCCGAGCAAATCCTTCGCAAGACAAACAAAGATTTATTCTCACGGTTCTGTTAATAGCAAGTCCAAAATGTTCGTGACAATAGCAAAACGATTTGCTTACCATAGCGCTGGATACTGGTGAAAAATGCTCTGGATAGAATAAATGGACGATGCTTGGCATTAGACCGATCCAGCAGGCCTTTGTGGGTTGACATGACCTGCCAGGACAAGAATTGATTAAAATTTCATCATATTAATTAACAGACAACAAGGGATAATTAATTTCACTACTAATTTTTAAATAATAGGCTTTTGTAATATCTCAAATTATTTTCAAGTTTCCTTACAATCTGTTTACAAATGCGTATTCAATCTTAATATCATATTTTTTAATATAAAAACAACGTGATTAAAACAGCGTCATCATTTCCAATGTTTTGATACATAAGTTTTTGCTTCACTTCACGAATGATGAGAGAATAAAAAATTATTCAAAATTATTGGATGGTAAACATATTTTTTATAATTTAATTGGATTTCCAGATTAGTCATAGAGGGAATACCAGCTGATGCAATCTCGTTAACAGAGTCAATAATATTATTGAAACTTACAGCTAACAAGCCGAAAATGTTATGCACGTCTCTATGCTCCCATCCACCGTAGTGCTTGGCATCTTTATGCATGGTAACCTCTGGCCCATTAAACACCGATGGCTCATTCATGTCGTTCCATGTGTGCAGTGACAATGTTGACCCAACATAGCGATCCAAGGCATAATTTCCACCCCAGTAGTTGCGCACTTCAGGATTGAGGAAATCGAGCCAACCAGAAGATCCGGGCCAACACCAACCTTAGAAAAAAAATTAAAACCTGAAAATGGGCTGGAAAATTCGTACTTATCTAGCATAACTTCTTAAACTAAAAAAATTTTTACTAAAATGTCGGCTTCGATTGCTACTAAAGGAGTTTCTTAGATAAGTCTTGGAAAATACAATTGTTTGTTTTCATAAATGTGTACCAAATATCAGTATGTACAGTAGCTAAAAAAAAGTACAAGAACACCATGATTTTTGCTGTTCACAGGAAAATAAAATTTAGTACATTTAAAGTCACATGAATTATATTGCTTGCATTACATATATTATGTAACAGCAAAACAAGTGTTACCCCAACCCCTACCTGCAAAAGGGTTGTGCGGCGTTAACACATTAAATTGTTGATTTAAGGGTTGCTTAGTAGCGTATTTGCAAAAAAACAGGAAAATATATTTTTTTTAATGAGTATTTGCAAAAAAAAACACTGCAAAAAAAGTATGAGAACAGTAAAACAAATGTACAATAACATCAATTTTCTGATTGGCAGTAGCAAATTTATGTTTTGTATAAAGACCATTGGCTTTAATAACTGTTTCTAATCATCTAGGTGTAGATTTCACTAAATTATTTATGATTTATTGGGTTAATCTGCTCCACTCTTCCTGTAGTATCATCTTCAGACATTCTTTACCTGTATTTCAGCGTTTTCATATTTTTTTGATATAATAAATGGCATAGAATCTCTGTGGGGTTAAGGTCTAGGGATTGTGGTAGTTTTTAAATGCCAGTGTGTGTTGTACAATAATCAGTCTACGATAATCCTAACCGTAATACTGGGGATCGTTGTACTACTGGTCTATTAGACCAGTAGTACAAGTACCAGTAGGAGGAGTAATACTCCTCCAGCCCTAATTTCATTGCACTTTTCATCAATTTAACATGCAACACATCCACACATATCTTGGCAGTCTTAGTACTATCAATAAAACGAAGGTTTCCAGAACCAATGTATCCCATGCAGCCCCAAACCATGACACTGCCACCTTCATGTTACACTGCCTTGAGTAAGTTTTGTTTGTTCAAACCAGTCCTTTTGCTTCTCCATACAGTATTTCACTTCTTGGTTTAAAAACTGCAAACATTTTTTTCATCTATCAACATTAAAGTTCTCCAGAATTCCAATAGTTTGTACTTAAGATTCTTGGCAAACTTGAGGCGTCTTTCCTATTTTTTCACTGATAAACAGGTTTTTTTGGCCGTTGTTCAAAAATGAGCAAGATAATATGCACATTTCTGATAGTTTGTGGTGAGCCAACCTTCCCTGATGTTGACGCAAGGTCTTTGCAGACTTGGAACACGTCATAACCTGTGGTCTCTCCCTCACAGTTAATTTGTATGGTCGACCTGTTTTGGGTTTAAGACTGTTCCTGTCTTTTTGTTCTTTATGGTTTTGTACACAGTAGTACTGCCACTATCATGCAACTGAATGACACTTTCCCTCTTTGAAATTGACATCTCACTTCGTTTGGAGCCATTGTTAAATAAAATGACCTAACATGTGATTAAACATTTTGTAATGATATTTTGACCCTGTGCATTACTAATTTCTTCTGTAATCAATGGCCAGTTTTTCAGAAAGACCAAAACCAAACAACAATGTGTTCTCATACTTTTTTTGCGATGAAAAACTAATTTTTTTTAAACAAATTTTTTCCTGTTTTCTTGCAAATGTGTTGTTTTGTTGTCACATAATATGTGTAAAACAAGCAATATAATACATGTGACTTTTAAAATGTACTACATTTCATTTACCTGTGAACAACAAAAATCATGGTGTTCTTGTTCTTTTTTTGCCTACTGTATACTGGTGCAGTAAGTTTTCTTTTTCAGCCTGTTGAAAAGGACCGTAAATTTGACCAAAGGAATATTCCACAATTTAATGTATTAAAAATATACTGCAGTTTTCGCTATAAATTGCATTATTTTTTTCAAAATAGTTGTTGAAATAAATTAATTTAGTTGCATTTCAAAATTGAAAACAAACTTCAACATATTTGCAATTAAATGGCGTTGAATTTTAATTTCCCATTATGTTTGAACAACTGCAAAATCGCAACTTCATTAGAATTTCAGATTTCACATAACCAGAGTCAATATAGACAATGCGGGACTTGAACCAGGGTCTCCCGATTAAAAGGCTGATGGTGTAACCACTACTCCCCACCTAGCTCGATTAATTGTCTTAGACATTTGAACCACCAACCAATTATCAATTTTGTGAAACTAGAAAAAAATGTCAAAATTTAACTTTACCCTCATAATCGGAATCGTCCTTATTCTTGCAGTAGTACCCCTTTGCAGTAGCCTCATCGTGTACAAAGTATCCAGATGCCTTCTTGATGTGCGGGTCGACAATTGTAACCATCTTGCGCCCCTTGGCAGTCAGATTCATCAGCATTTCAGTTGGGTCAGGGAACTTGACTTTGTCCCAAGTAAAGTATCGCTTGCCATCGGTGTGCTCAATGTCCAACCAAATTACATCATAGGGAATATCGTGCTCATCGAGCTTGGCATCTACCTCGCGGACGTCGTCTTGATCATTATAGTTCCAGCGACATTGGTGGTAGCCCAGGGAGAAAAGCTACAAAAAGCACAAAGGTGACAAGAAATCGCTGTTGAACTTATGCTGCTGGACAACCTAATCTAAAGTTTAATCTTATTCCAAATTTTAATAGTACATTGCAGTTTATCACAATGTCTAACAAGTTTAATGAAAATAATCAAATTATGTAGCATGTGTCATACTCACAGGTGGCACTTGTGTGGTTCCTGTCAGTCTCGCATACTGGCGAGCAACGTCGGCTGGATTAGGCCCCAGGAAGAAAAAGAAGTCCAAGATGCCGGTCTCGGCAAACCAGTGGGTATCCATCTGCGGTATCCGAGTCTGACCCTTGACAAAGTCCACAAGGCTGAGCATCATGTTCTGATTGGGCGAGGGTTAGGGAAGGGCATACAAGAAGGGGAGACAAAATGTATCGAACGAGAAGCCCAACCATCACACAATATTCAACGACACCGAAAGAAAGCACATGCACAATGGATGAATCAGTAATCACACTCAAGTTTCTTTTTGGCAAGAGGCATTCTGTAAATTGTGGTAATATGACAGGTGACACTACGTGGAGTACAATATTATTGTCTTGATTATCACTCAAGAGATTCCTTCCCCCATTTCTTATTCTTCTAAACTAGTCACCTTTTTTGAGCTTATCCCAAATTTTATTAACATGTTACAATTTAACACAATGTCTAGCATATATTTTGAAGATTTTCATTAGGTACCTTGGCACCATCACGTAACATTTTTTCATCACAAAATGGGCAAGGTCCACACAAGACATTTTCATAAATATAACTGAGTGCGATTTAAAGAGTTCCATCACAGCAGCATGACATGAAAGCAACTTTTATTCCCCAGTAGTAAGACTTAGCCACCTGCACTTCATTCGGAACATCGAGCCATGCAAGGGCCAGGGGATAATAGTTTCCGAATGAAAGTAAACAAATGCGTGCACCGTGCCAAAAGTGAAAAACGTTTAACATAAGAAGAGTACCTGTTCAGATCCGGATGCAATGTCAATCCACATCTCTGCAGCATTCATCCAGAGCAAGCCAACAGTTTTTGACTCACTGCAAGGAACATAAATGTTTCAAATTTAAGAATCATAAAAGCTCACAGATTACTCTGAACACTAGTGGACAAACAAGTTTAACACTACAGGAGACTACCAAAATTCTGTTTTAACATTTTCCATTTTCAGTTATGTTTTTCTCTCGAATTCTGAAACCATAACACAGTAAAGAAAGGCAGAAAAGATGTACCTATGAGCCACCATGTATGGAATGGAACCATAAAGCGCCATTGGGTTTTCAGTCTCAAATTCGAAAACATCAAGATTATACAGTCTATACGGATCTGTGGACCTGTGTTAAATAAAAAAAATATGACATTTTTGAACATGAATTATTTGGAAATCTTATCTAGAAACACTGTAATTTCCATAAATCACACCACATAAATTAGTGTAATAAGTTTACAACGCCGCTAGGCTATCAAAATATTTTAGCAAAAAAAGAAACTGTGTGTAATAAGCATGCCGACTGAAATAACACAGAAAATTGAAGACATTAGGGGAAACTAAAAGAATTTTTGGAGCAATTAGATTTTAGAAACTTTCAAGCGACAATTGGTGTTTTAAAAATATCTGTTTCTCGGCCATATCTGTTGCTAGTGCAATGGAACAAGAATGAAATCATCTTTCGCCAACACTGGACTTTTCTTCACTCACAACAAAATAACTAGACCCAACATTCTACAAATAAGTTTAGAAGTTCGATAGAAAGAACCAGAAGAACTCAGCCAGAGCTGTGGATAAATGTTTTCATCCATCAACAGAACAACACACAAGCCGACACAGCACAATCCTTGAAGATCGAAAACCAAGAACACCATGAGACAAAATTTCATTTTGATCAACTTTTAAATTACAGATCTTGATGCACAAGTGACTGCTTTGATGGAATATGATTCAAATATTTATGGTAGAAATTATGAGGTTCCAACTAACTGCAGACTCACTTAGTTTGTTTTAGTGAAAACGAATCTGCATGCTCTGGGATACCATAGACATCATCAAATCCAAAGAAAGAGAAATCCAGGCCCACTGAATTTGGCCCTAAAAATTGAGAAAGACATTATTTCTATTGAATATATTTTTTTAAATAAAGCTCAACGCAAGCCATTTTTGAGGGTGATACATTTCGTTTTTACTAACCGTGAGGTTTCGTATCGTGGTGACTCTTAAAAGTTTCTTCCCACATATCAGGCTCTTCCTCCTCCTCCACAGCATGTTCCACAGGCAGAGCTTCTGCCGCCACTTCTGGCTTTTCGGCCACCTGCTCTCCTTCTTCAGGTGCTGGTTCCACATCTTTCCTAAAGTTAAAAGGCTTTGTGAATGCATGACTTACCACATAGGGCAAGTTACAACAGTAAACTTACGGCACAGGCTTCTCCCGACTGTGCTCGAATCGCATGAGGCCCCGTGCATTAGTGCTCATGACCAATTCATCCCCTGAATATAGGTCAAGACGGAAAGGCTTCGCATTGAGCACGGCCTTGTGTTGGCCAAGAGTAACTGTAAAGCCATTGGCGTCATGGTGTATAACATCAATTCTATGAAAAAGAACAATTCAAGGTTATTTTCAAGAGCTAAATTAAATTAAACTTTTCCATCACAAAACCAAAATAAAATAAACAAATTAATAATAATAAAGCATTCAAAAATATCAATTCCTATCATCAAATCATTTTTAATACCAAAATTTATTGAAGTTGATTTTAAGAAAATTTCCATTAATTTTAAAAGATATCAATAGTGGATTGCTACAATTGCTTATTTTTGTTAGAATGTTGTGTCCTTCATCATAATATCTTTCATTTTACACAAATTTTCTATGCTAATCATACACTGAATAATAATTGTAATAAAGCTGTTCTGTGTGTAAGGCAGTGGCCCTTTTACAGCTCAAGTTCTATAGTTGATGGTTCAGAGTAAAACTTACTTGTGTTCCTTGGGTAGGTAAACCAGCGCAATGGTGGGGTGATAACGAGGTCTGAGAGGATTAAGCTCTTCGATTTTCAGTCGCAATGTGTTGTCCTCAACTCCATAGAGCCACATCTTAAAATGGACATTATTTTTTATGTTGAGGATTTCGCCTTCAACGAATGTCGATTGGATCTTCAGAGTATTGATAAGGAATTCATAGGGTGACTGATTCGGTTGTATGTGACGGTTTCGCCTGTTCATAGACAAGAATTACTTTTTGTGAAATGGTACAAGAACATGTTTCATAAGACTTAAAAACGAACACAGACTTACTTGCAAAATCCACTTTGATTACAAGTTTTGAAATTGCTTCGGTCAACACCTGAGGTGTGCGGCAAAACTGCCGTTAAAAAGATAAAAGCAAATGCCGCAAATCTAAAAAAACAGAAGATTGGAAGCATGGCAATATAATAAAAGCAACTAAACTTGTATCAACCAACATATTTACAAAATGCCCAAATACTAATTATTCAATATAGCATCATTTTCGTTTTGCTGTGCATCCGCTATAATTCAGGAAAATGTGTGAATTTTTCAGAAAACTTGAAAGCATTCTACAAACACTTTGCAGATCAATATTTTACAAACATTTAGCAAGTTTTGAAAATGATTATCGATAGCCTATTCAATTGTGCGATAACCATTATTTTCATATTGCACATTCTATGATGAATCGTGAAAATTGACTTATAAAACTTAAAAAGTGGTCACGTTTTCAAAAATAAATGGCACAAACATTATAATAGAAACTACATGTATATACAAGAAGACGATTTAGATTTATTTATCATGTATTTCGAGAATGGGCAGAAAATGTAAAGGAACCTGGCACCGCAACTCTGGTTAGCTTTATGTTGGAATATTGCGCTCCTATTTGGAACCCTCACAGGATGGGTTTACATTGAAGATATAGAGATGGTCCAGAGTGTGGCAGAAATCTTTAAATTGGGAACGGTTGAGGTCCAGATGCAAAAAGTTGTATGAGGTTATTTAAACGTTTTAATCTTTCTTGTAATTCACATCTTGTTCAACACATTTTAACGACCACTAATGACCATAATGCAGAGGCGTAGCAAGGGTCTTTGGCGCCCGGGTACAAGGTATAAATTTGGCGCCCCCCCCCCCCCCCCCCACCATTGAAACATAAGAGCACACATCACAGTACACTATAGTCAATATAATCGGAAAATTCCAAAAATTCATCATACAAAATTTATTTTTCTCGCCTTCTTGCCCACAAATTTGTCAATGATAACATCAAAGTATTTTTTCAAATGTTTCCTTCTCTACACTGAGAAGTGCAAGAAAAAGTAAAAAACAGCATGAAACAAAAAACTGTAGTTTTCATTAAAAACTGCAGTATATTTGAATATAGTGCAGTCAATTTTCTGCTGGGAGTGTAAAATACTAAAATGTCTAGAAAAACGACCACGTGGTTTTTGAACGGCCACACATGGCATATTGCCACTGTTTAAAAATGGAATTTCTTATATTACATACATTTTTCCAAAAGATTTACATAAATTACGCATGAGAATTTGAGAAACAGTCCGAGAAAGCCACAATTCATATCCATTAAAAGAAATTGAAATCATTAGCATATTGCCATAATACAATTAAACAATAAATTCGAAAATGCAGTTAATGCATTTGTTCTATTGAGATTCTTGTTGTCCTTACATGTAATTTATTTTGTTTGAAGTAATGTTGTTTTATTTTGTTAAATTTTGTAAAACTCACTTTCAATGCAGAAAAAATAGTACTTTTACCACAAAAAAATTGCAATTTATATACAAAAAAATAATTTCTTATAGCCGAAAAAACGCTATTTTACCTTATGAGAAAAATGATGCTTTAGAGGCGAAAAAATTCCGTTCTTAACACACAAAAAAACTCGAATTTTTTACTTTAAAGAAGTGCATTAAATCCACCACTGACTATGAAAATTGTTGAATAAAGTATAAATACTTAAACGGATTTCAACTCAGGACTTTGGCAAACTTGTGTGAGTCTCTCAACAGCTCATCACTCAAACTTCTTTTTCTAACAGTATTAGTTTTTTCCTTAATTGTATAGTTAATTAATACAATTTTTGTCCATAAATACAAATTTTTTAATTCACAAATTAAAAATTTACTTTTCTCAAATACTTTTAAGATGCAAGTGCAAGGTGTTACTTTTTGCTAATTGCTTTCGCTCTAACCATTATGGAAGGGGTGGGAGCCACAGGTAGTAAGCAAACATAAAGAGGTAAATTTAACACACAAGACAAACTCACAGACACAGAGTCACTGAGTCAACCTTAAATAAACAGTCTATCCCTGAAAATATACATGCGGTTTTTGATAGACAAAAAGGTATCTATTTTTCTTCTTTAAAATAGTGGATGTTTTATTTTTTCATTGTATGCAAATAAACAATTTTTTTAATTAGGGCCCTGGCGCCCCCCCTTCCCCCCCATGACGGCGCCCGGGTCAGCTTGCCCCCTGCCCCCCTAGCTATGCCTCTGCCATAACGGTCTCTAACGACCACTTGAGGCGAAATCACCTATAAATGATGTTGAGGGTCTTTGAAAAGGTAGTGGAAAGAGGAATTGGAATATAGAAAAGACTAAATTCTAAATTGAGTTGGGTAATGGTTCCCATTCACAGAGTTATTTATATTAATATTCTATGTAGGCCTACTTTTTGAAATAATAAACTTTTGGATCTTTTTAACCCCCCCTTTTTCAGGTAAACAAACCTTGGTTTGTGTCAAAAGGCACAAGAAGCCTTATCTTTTTACCCCAGTGAAGACATCTCAATTTCACCATCCGCAGTGGTATCTGCCGCAGCGACACTTGTCAACATGACAGATATCGTGGCGGAAGAACAGCGACAACAAATTAAACTACGAATAAGACATTCCGCCCCCTTCACAATATAGGAGAAGACATAATCACAATGGTGCCCAAGTCGCTACTGACGTAGGAGCATTCTCCTGAAATGATTGGGTACGACCCCCTACCATATTGTAATTATTTGCTGAATGTAAGGTATTGAGTTAAATTGAATTGAAAAAAAACTATCAAGTTACTCCCATGTTAAATTGGAGAAATGCCCATAATGCTTGGCGGCCCAGTCGAGGATATTAATCCATGTTCTTAAAGTTTGCCCGACTATCGGCATTGTACCATGATCCTAGGAGGATAAACCCTTGACTTCACTATTGAGTTTGACTCGAGAGGTAAACTCAAGTTTTCTGCCAGAAGTGAAAACTATATTACTAGTATAGTACCAACTTCCCCACAACATATACATGCAAAGCAAGGTCCATGCTACAAGTGAACTGCCAAAAACAGCATCCCTATAAACTAGAAAGGGATGATGCAGAGTGGCACACTAATATTCATTGGCCTAGTTTGGACCTGCATTTGGAAGAAGTCGCAACACCTAATCTTGTCTGACACGAAGTACTCCAATTAATTAACTGACGAATTTGCAACTGAATATGGCGTGATTTTGTCCAGGCCCTTCAGTTTAATGGCCAAAGCTGTAATGAAGGGGGATAATTAAGGCCAGCAAGAAATGGGCACTACTGTAATATTTGCATTACTAGTAATCCTGATTTTCTGCACAGCCCATCTCTTTTAACCAGACCCGAATGCTAATTTGATACGTGAATGATTCTTTCCATGGCTTCAAGAGCGTTTTCTTTTTCTAAATATAGAACTGACTATTTTATCCGGACAACGTTTCAGCCTGCTTCCATCCAGTGCTCCACCTGGTGTTAAGCTTATTTCTACAATTGGAAGATAGTAATGGTTACATTGATATAAATATGCGAATTAGCATACCAGGTGAGAGAAGCATCTGATGAAAGCATAGGTAGGACAAATTGTAGTAAAGATCGAATGATAGTCATGGGTTGGCTTAAACCGAAAATAATGTTTTCCACGCTGGTCAAGACATGTAAAGGTCACACAGATATAAGTCAGGGAGACGGGAGAATGTAGAAGCCGAATTGATTCTTAGGAAGATTAGAGGCACTAAAATGCTATCTAAACGGAAGCAAGTAAGGTAGTTATGAAAAATAGTCAGGATAGGCGATCCTGTCGAGTAGCACTGGAATGGTTTTAGAACTCGTTTCTGTAATTTTAGTGAAAATCGCCATTATACGTGGTATTCGGCCAGATAAACAATTATTACAGCATCACAATATAGACTACGGAATACAAAGTTGCTTCTTGAATATTATTAACACGTCACACGTTTTCAAAAACAAAGCCAAAGTGCATAAAATCATGCAACCCTAGCTCAGAGCCTAAAAGCAGGTAATATTTTTCAACAACTAAATCGCCATGGTTGAAACTTCTGCCAAAAAACGTGAGAGAATACTGACAATTGGTGATTTTTTCATTGATTCGCCACCAATTTAGCAACTAATGTTTATTTTTAAAGAGATATAAACTTAATTTTCGAACTCACCTGGCCAACACAGCCATGTTTCTTCTTGGCTCGTATTAACTTTATTTGAGAGTGACACTCAGTAGAATTTCATTGACGGCGAAAATTGGGTGGCGCTGCGATCGCCTAAACCCGTTTATCCGGACAATCGTTTTTTTTTTTCATGTCAAAATATATTTAGAAATGCAATATACAAAGGTTATATTAATTAAGGTATTATAATATAATAATCATAATAATATAAAGCTAACTGGCATATTTACAAGATTGCATAATCAAGTTTTAAAGACATACAGCGTGTCTATGTATATACGTATGATATTTAGGCACCCTGAGACAGGCAGACTGGGGCAACAGGAGGAGAAGACGTCGGACTTACCTGTAAAAGACCAAAATAGATACAATTAGTACAGGTCACAAA
>JAQGAE010002106.1:0-19264 GCA_034696685.1 Julus scandinavius | reverse complement strand
TTTTAGGATTTTAAAAACCCTACATCTCGTGCAATTGTCACGAGATTTGGTTTTTCTCCTCTTTCATTGAAAATAGAACTCAACAATTTTGTTAATTTTCAACTTTTTAGGATTTTAAAAACCCTACATCTCGTGCAATTGTCACGAGATTTGGTTTTTCTCCTCTTTCATTGAAAATAGAACTCAACAATTTTGTTAATTTTCACTTTTTTAGGATTTTAAAAAGCCTCTATCTCGTGCGATTGTCACGAGATTTGGTTTTTTCATATATATTTTATAAATGATAATGTATTTTTCTTCTTTAACACTTTTAATAATTTTTAATAGCTTTTAAAATACTTTTTTAGAAATAGTTTAATAATTTTTATTTCTTATAGTGCATTTCATTTAAATTACATTATAATAACAGATAAATAAAAAAAATATTTTGTAAATTTGGGAGTTTTCAAAAATATTTTTAAATATTAGGATTTAACTAAATTTTATGTTTTTTTCATGAAGTTTGTAAATGTATTTTCATCACTTAAAGTATAGCTCATATTAAAATTATATTAAAAAAATAAATAAAAAATTAACAAAAAGGAAATAAAATAGTTTATTTATAAATATGAAATACTTTTCAAAGTTTTAAATTTTTGAAAAATATTTTAAAATACTTTATTTAAAAATAAAAATTAAGATTGAAATACATTTTAAGTTATTTTTTTATTAAATATGTAATTTTCTCATACCTTTTATTGTATATAATAAAAGTACAAAAGTTATATTTGGTAGACATTTTAGTAGAAATTTAAATATAAAATGCACCCTCTGTAGCCTAGGCAATTATTGTTATAAATGTTTGAAAATAAGGGATTTTATTACATTTTTAGTGCATTTTTGCTGAGCTTTTAAACAATGTCTCGTTGGTGATTCTAGGAAAGAGGATTTTCTCTTCTTAGTTACTTACAAAATTTCATTATGCTTTCGGCTTATTTGCATAGTTAATTGGGAAGGGCATGGAATTAATGCTTAGCTTATATTGGATAATAAATTCCTATATTGAAACAAATAAACAGAAAAAAAGTATATAAAAAAAATCCGCAAATGAAAAAGAAATATCTAGCTGACTAAGTGAATAAGCAGGATTTGAAAGTAGATGCAAATTGAGAATGCTATTTATTAGCAAATCGGATCGCATTGCCTTTTAACATTTGCATATTTTTACATGTTATTCCCCAGAAAGATGCACTAATTACGGATTAAGTTTCATCCAACTTTAATTGTTTTTTTTAATTTGCTTTTATTGGGTTCAAGGATGAACAAACCAGAGCTTTGGTGTGTTAAATTTAAGAAAAATCAAGAGTTAATGGTCCTTAACCATCAATGTTAAGTAAAAAATAGTTAAAATATAAATAAACATAACAATGGGCTTCTGAATTTAAAATAAATCTTAAGTCCAATAGGTCTAAGTTATGTTAAATTGATATGTTAATAATGGCCATTTTAAAATTTTAAAATTAATGGTAATTTCCTTGTTTTTTGAAATTTGCGATAAAATTGGTAAAATTCGGTCCTGGAAATTTTCAAATATGTAAATTTTTAATTTTTTAAATTGCCCAATTTGTAAAATTATGTCAATTTAAGCCAAAAATTATTAGCCAAATCAGTTAAGATCCCACAAATTATCAAACTGTTGAAGTAAAACTCAAATAAGTGGTTAATTAGGGCTCATGAATGGTCAGACAACTCAAATTGACCGCATATTTAAAATCATCAATTTACATAAAGATCGATATTATTTAAATAGGTCCCAAACATTATAACCGATAAGTTGATCAGGTTAAAAAATAATCCGAGGCTTCAAAAAATCCAAATATTGCATTTTTAAAACAACATTACGCTAACTTTTCGAGTGACCCTTTAACTGTCCATGTAAAAAAAAATCAGAAAAAATCATCACGATGGTCATGACAAAAATTGTGACTGACAAAAATTGTTTATTTTGGATTTTCTGATGTGTCAAATATATCTAAATGCCAAAGGAGGCTTAAAATTGTTTGATATCTAGGACAGGAAGTAGTATAGGGTTCCCAGACAGCTGGTTTTAGGCGCACTATACTACTCTTGTTTGTTTTAAAGCTGCCTGAGGTGATAAAGGGAAAGGAGGAGGAAAAGGCAGAGAAGATGGAAGATAAGGTGGGGAGAAGGAGGAGGTCAAACAGAAGAAGAGGTGGGGAGAAGGAGGAGGTCAAACAGAAGAAGAGGTGGGGAGAAGGAGGAGGTCAAACAAAAGAAGAGGTGGGGAGAAGGAGGAGGTAAAACAGAAAAAGAGGGGGAAAGAAGGAGGGAGGATTCCGAGTTAAAGAGGGCGAAGAGGACCCTGAACATCGAGAATGACCAATGGTCATCGCCGAATATATTTCACGATTTGCGGTGACACCAGTGGACAAATAAGTCGCGCTTGGAAATGTCCGAGAATATGACAAATCGAAAATTCCATTTGCTTCTTCTTCAATCTCATGAATTATGACTGTTTCGAATAAATGCTGAAATATTGCTGTTTCTTCCCTCCTGCTGACCATTAAGTTGGACCTCCTTTTCGGGACCCTTCAAACCGTGTTTCCCCTTCCCCGCATTCTGTTTTCGGTCAATATCCACACCGTGATTACGCACTAAGGTTGTCAGGGAAACGTACCACATCAGGTTGTTGGAAAATGTGTTGCGTGTTTCTACAAACTTCTTGATGCGGAAAATGTTGCTCGGTTTTTTGCGATGGTGTTCCGGAAGCTAGTCGGGGTTCCGTGAAAACGTAAAAAAATTACATAACTGTTGGCGGAGACATCTTCCGATTTGTTGGAGATCATAGACTTTTTAAGCTTTGGGTCAAGCCATGTCTTTTCGGAAAGTTTTACGGAAACATGGTATTTGACGTTTTTTGGGGTTTATCCAGCTCATGGCACATTAAACAAGGGCTAAAATTGTCGTGGCACTTTGAACAAGGGACTCACATTGTCGCTGTAGACTGGTCGAAGGGCTAAAATTGTCAAGGCACAATGATCAGGGGCTAATGTTGTCAAGGCCCGCTGAATATTGGGCTCCAACCTCACGATTGTTGTACTTTGTAGTTTTTAGGATCTAATTAACTTACTAAAAGATGTAGGTCCTATTTGTCACAAAATGCACTATTTGATAAAATTCACTAAAGGTCCAATTGGAAAAAATTTCACAAATTCTTATAAAGTCCATTGAAACAACTTCCTGTAAGAATTCTTATAAGTATCTTGGACGATTCCAAGAAAAAACATTGTTTATTGTTTACGATGTCCGAATGTTTTTTGTATCGCTGATCGAAGTGACCTAAGAGAGTGACCTAAACATAAACATGTCAGGTGATGTTTCGGAACAGTGAACAGGGGCCAAAATGCCAATAGAATGCGAGAAGGACCTGGACTCAGTGGACACAACATATAAACTTGTCAACGCGAGAAATACATGTCATTCCTCAGTGTGATGTCCAGCAAAATGGTCAAAGGGCATGTCCTTTCAAAGAGAGGGTCACTTAATCCAGAACAGGTCAAAAGGGGCGAGTGTGGGGCGGGGAAAAGGCTAAGCTTGGACAAATTGTTGGTCACATTTGACAGTACTATCTGGTACATTTGTACTAAATTTGCTGTAGTTGGCCCTTATTTCATCTAATAGGTCCCAAAAAGGCTTTATAATTAGACAATTAGGATCTTAAATGATTTAGTTTATCAACTAGTACCTAAACAGGTCAAAAGGTCCCAAAAAAGTAATTGATTTAAAATGGTTTTGATTGGTCAACTAGTTTAGGCCCTAACTTGTGTTCTAATGATTCCTATGATGAACAACTCCAAGATTGATGACAAGCCTGGATTAAGTTGAAATAACACACTTCGTAAGTTGACTGACCCCATGTGCCCTTTCCTAATCCAAGATGTTGTAGGGCTAAGGACCATTAAGCCCCAACTAGAGAGAAAGAGAAGCTTGTATTTGACACGCAGTTAAATATTAATTTAGTAGGCGTTAAATTTGTGCAAAATGCGTTGAAATAAATCTGGAAGCCACAAGCCGTTAATAATTTCTAACGAGGCTTAATTCCTTTAATCCTGGCTTTTAGGTCCCTCTGCAGGAGCCCTAACGCCCTTTAATGCTTTGATTTACGGCTAATGACTTTCTTATAATCTTCAACAAGAGTTTTTTTATGGATATACACTACTCGAATTAAGCCAATTAATTATGCCTATTTTACAAGCATTACTTAAAGCAGTACACATGTACATGACACATGTACGTGTAGTAGCGTGTCATTCCTCGAATGACGAGGGGTTTTCGCCTCTCTCAGCCTCATTCCAAATTAAACAGGGAAGTGCCTTTCGGATGAGTTTGAAGCTAGGTCCCTTGTAAATCCCCATACTGTTCACATTAAAGTCCCCTCCCTAGAGGGGGTGAAACGACACAAGTTTCCTATTCATGCCAAGAATGTACGTGTAGTAGCGTGTCATTCCTCGAATGACGAGGGTTTTTTGCCTCATGTTGCAGAAATAGGTCACCATTAAAAATCAACAAACAAACCTTCCCTCCAGCTAATGGTCCCTTGGCTAGGTCTCCAGTAATTGGCAATCTTAATGCCTAATATACACATCGGAGCAAACACGAAACGGAAACAAAGTTTAAGTAAACCAATTTGTCGAAACATGGTTTCATGGACATATCTCCGTAAACAGGTTTATCCAAATATAGTTGTCCACATCAAAAATGCATTTCGAAACAGAGGAGCACCTTGACCAGCAAACATCTTTTCCTTTGATTCGAACCGCCTCTTGAGCGAATTCAAAAATGTTTGCTGAAAACCCGCTTTTTTGGCAAAAAGATTGCTAAAACTTGCATGCAGAAAAATAGCTTTTTACAGTAAACATGTTTGGGAAACCTTGTTTATGTTTCATGTTTGCTCTGATGAGGTATGCCTAGTACACACTAGATGAAACACAAAACTGAAATAAAGTTTCTGCAAACCCAGTTGTCGAGACATGGTTTCGTGAATATTTTTCCATAAACAAGTTTTTCTAAATTGTATTGTCCAAACTGAAAATGTTTGCTTGTCGAAGTTTGCTCCACGCACATAATTGCCAACAACGCTTGTACTAGGGTGAACACAAAAAATGATATTTGCCTCGTAGTACGTGGAGTATAAGGGCATTGGTAGAAGCGCCGTAACCATAACATTGTTTCATTGATTTTCTGCCTCTTGAACGATCACAAAAATGTTTCGTGAAAACATGATTTTTTGGCTAACATTATGGGGTACAGTGGGCCATGTCCCAACATACCCAAATTAATGTTTTTGGAAAATATTCTTAATCAAGGCGTTTCAATATGGCTACCGGATCAAAGGTCACACGAGTGTTTTGTCCACAATACAATAGAAATCTGGTGAGCATCCACATATAAACATATTTGCGAAACTCTGTTTTGGTTTGTGTTTCATCTAGTGCGTACTAGGCATCGGTCGAGTGGGTTACGTGCTTGCCTCTCGATCCTAAGATGCAGGGTTCGCTCCTTGGTCGAGGTCGGTGGGAATTTTACGGATGGGAGAAATTCCCGAAGTGGCGGCTTTCGGATGAGTTTAAACCGAGTTCCCGTGTTGATTGTTGCACGTTAAAGACCCCTCGAGAGGGGGTGGAAGTCCCCCCTCATAGGCTAAATTCCCGGGTAGGTGTTGAAGGCCCATCCCCTGACATTGCTGTTTAGCCCTCGTGTTGCAGAAATAGGTTAAAAATCAACCAAACAAACAAACAAACTAGACATTAGGTGACCGAGCTAGGTAGTTTCGTGGTAACGCTATCTGTCTGTCAATCGAGAGACCCAGGTTCGATTCCCGACCAGGTCGTCTACCCTGACTGTGGTTTTCGCGGGTTTCCACAGTTGTTTCTAGGCAAATCCTGGGGTGGTTTCTCTAAAAATCGGTCGTGACCGTGCGCCTTCCTTTCTATATACTTCTTTCTGTTTCATTTGCCTTGGGTATATTTTACAGACTTGAGTATATTATGGGGATGTGTGTCTCCGACATCCCCTATATGACCATAGTTGTCCCTTGGGCCTCTAAACTCAAAGCAACCCAACCTAGGCATTAGGTGCCTACTAAGTCAACTGTTTTCTCCTTGACCTTGGATGTGTAAGGCTCTAAAATAAACATCACTTAGCCAACCAACTAGTAGTTAGAAACACCCAGACTGCGTAAACTGGTTCTTATCTTTGAGGATTATTTACTTTAGCTTTCACAAGAACAGGTTTTTCCTTCCTCTTTTTCTCTTCAAAATTTAGCATCTCCTCAATTTCTCTTTTTCCACTTTTCACATTTGCATTTCTCTCTTTTTTTCTACTTGGAGTTGAATTACGACAAATATCTTCCAAATACGTTGAAATTTATATTGGATTTGAAGAAAAAAAATGGCCGTGCTTTTTTGAGTTAATGCTATTTGGGAAAAGACTCGACGACTTTTAGTAATTGGATCTGGGGACTATTTTTTCCCCTATTTTTATTGGATGCTGGGATTTTGATGAGCAAGATGATGACCTTTATATTACACATAATCAAATAAGGTTATTTAAATGACCACATTTTGTCACTAGATGGCGCCACTGAATAACTTTTGTTACAACATTAGATCACGAGTAATTTTTTGGACAAAACACTCGTGTGACCTTTGATCCGGTGGTGACCCCACCTGTGTGATCTCAAACTTCCTTGATGCATTAACAATCGGAGGAAGCCATATTGAAACACCTTGATTAAGGCGGCCATATTGAATCACCTTGACTAGAAACAGCTGCTGAAATGTCGGCCATCTTTGAGAACCAACTATTCTAAATGAGTCTATTTTTGAAAGTGTTTTTTTCCAATTGTTTCGTTTGTCTGATTTTTTTTATTGGATTTGATGGGAGTTAAAATTGGAAATGCAAAACGTAATTTCCTCCTCTGATCCAAATCAAAATCAATCGCAGTTTGAAAGGAACACAAAATGCGATTGTTTTGCCAATGGCGCCAACCGACTTCCTCTACAAAATCCTAACAATCAATCATTCCATTTGGAGGGAAATACTACTTCCGGTTCACATCAAGCCATGAGAATTGGACGAGTAAAGGGGGGAGTCAAGAGATGGGCGTGTGGGGGAGGGGCGAGTCACGAAAGATACTTGAGGGGGAAGACAAAGGTGGGGTGATCCAAAAAAGACGTTGAGGGGGTTGACAAAGGTGGAGCAAGCAAAGAAAGGGGCGTTGAGGGGTAGTGGCAAAGGCGGGGCGAGCCAAGAAAAGGGAGTGCGGGTGAGGCTTCTCGTAAAAAAGGGGTTGTGCAGGGCAGGGACTAAGGAGGGGCGTGGGAAGAAAAATGGGGTGAGTGGAAAAATGGTAGTGAGAGGTGGGGACAATGGTGAAACGAATTGTAGACAATGTTTAGGGATGTGGACAAAGGAGGGGCGAGTCAAGAATTGGGTGTTTGGTTGAGTGATGGTGAGGCAGGTAGAGGAAGGGGCGTTTAGGGAGGGAAAATAGGCGGTACGAATTCAGTAAAGGGCGTTGAGGGGGTGTGACAAAGGTGGGGCGAGTCAAGAAACTGGAGTTTGGGGTAGTTCAAGAAACAGGCATTGGGGTGTGGATAAACTTTTGGTAAGTCGTGAAAAGAAAGGACTTTGAGGAGGTAGCAAAGGTGGAACACATCAATGAAGGGGCTTTGAGGGGTGACAAAGGTGGGGCAAGCCAAAAAGAAGGTGTTGAGAGCACAGGTGACAAAAGTGGTACAAATCGAATAAGGGTCATTCGTGGGAGTAAAAAAAGTGGGATGGTACAAGATAAGTTAGCGATGTTTGGTGATGTAAGCAAGCAAAAAAAAGAAGGGTAGTGAGAAGGTGGAACAAGCCATGAAAGGGGCCAGTGGTTGAGTGGGTTGCGTGTTTGCCTCGTGGTCCTAAGGTTTGGAGTTCGCTCCCCAGTCGCATTCAGTGGAAATTTTTACAGTTGGGAGAAATTCCCGGTGCTTGTCTCCTAATGCCTGTTTCAGACTGGACGAAAATGGCGCACAATCAACGATCAACAATCACTCCTGTATTCCGGATGAAATTGTGTGCCGATTCACACCTGACGCACCTCAGAAAAGGAGGAAAGATCGGCGCTCCTGCTAATGGCGTTTTATTTGTTGCTTACCATATTTTCTTGCTGGCCGCCATGTTCTGCGCTTCCAAAGTGCTTTATGAATCCGGCATGTGGAGGCGGATTTTCGTGACGTCATGTGAGCCGCGATCAATAGCTAGTGCGCATGCGCGAGCCTATACTTCCTGAGTTGGCAGACGAATTTTTGTGCTTTTTGAGCGAAAGTCGTCCAGTGTGAAACAGGCATTAGGCTAGGCTAGGCTAGGCTAGGCGTGGTGTGGTGTGGTGTGTGATGTTGTTGTTTTTGACATGCCATACTTCACGTGGCGGTGAATTAAGAGATAAGTACCAAATTCCCTATTGTTGTACGGTAAAGACCCCTCGAGATGGGGTGGAAGTCCCCCCTTGTAGGCAAAATTCCCAGGTAGGTGATGAAGGCTCTTAAGGCCCCTTCACACTTCCACGTTTTACTACGTTAAGTGTGCTTACGAGGGCTTACGTTACAGCGACACCCTACACACTTTTACGTCAACGTTGTGTCAAAAAGCTTTCATCGCCATCTATGCGCACTTTTTCGTTCTAGTTTTTTATCGTGATAAAATTGTTTTATATTGGTTGTTAATAAACATTTTATCGTAAGAATTGGTTTGTATTAAATATTGAACGGAACACCAACACTTGTACAAAAACACAAGAATAAATATATGTGGTTCCTTTTTCGATGTTTTTCGTCTGCTTTTCCATCTCTCTTCCCATTGGCCGGGAAATCTCGCTTCCCCATTGGTGGAAATAGAAACTCTCTCCATTCTCTTACGTCGCCCTTACGCACCTTTACACGTCGCGAAGCTGTCTGCTAGTGACGTCAAAACGTAACGTAGCGAAAACGTGGAAGTGTGAAGGGGCCTTTACACTTGCGCTGGTGTTTATCCCTCATTTTGCAGAAATAGGCCAACGTTAAAAATCAGTAAACAAAGAAAGAGGTAAAGTAAGATATGTTTGGGGCAATTGTTCTCCCCTTTAAAGCATTATTGCTGTTGTTGTTTTCCAAGTGTTTTGAAATGTGCCGCGTTGCGCTTAAGGCGGTAAAGTCCATTCGTCGATGTTTTTATTCTTAACAACTCGTTAATTATTGACCGTCCCTTAAGAGCTAGTCGTCCGTTAAATCTTTGGAGGGATTTTCGTTTTGCAATTGCCTTTTTTTTTATTGTACGACGATGAGATTCGCTGTTTGAAGAAGAAGAAGATTTTCTTCGTCTTGTGCTTTTTTTTTTGGCAATCTCATCTCGAGTTAAACCTCTTAATATAAAATTTAGGTTGGGAAATTTGGTCGTGACATCTTTATGAAGCAGCTAAATAACTCCCAGGTGAATTCTCTTAAAAGCATTCTTAGGTAGAAAGACGTTCAATTTTCAACGTCACCAGAAGTCTCGTAGAAAACATCGTTTCTTAGAGAGCGATTTGGTTTAGGTCCTAAATTTGACCAATCACAGCTTAATATGTTAATATGTGCTTGGATATTAAAGGGTTAGTATCGCTTATCATTTTTTTTGAATATTTTGTTTAAATATTTCCTCAAATCAACTTTTTCACACATTTCACTGACATTTTTTACGATTTTGAAAACCTTTTCCTTTCCCGTAACATCCATTTTTCCCCCCTTAACTTATCTTTCCTTTATCACCTTTTTATTTTTCCTTCACACCCACTTACCACATCTTCTGATTCCTTTACCTCCGACCTCCGTTTTCCTTTCCCTTTACAACCTCCCTCTCCTGCCCTTTTTCCTGTACAACTTAGCTCTCTTTTCCTTCACATTTCCTTTTTTCTTGTCTTTTCACATACCACCTCTTCCTTTTTCCTTTATCTCCTCTTCTTACCTCTTTCTTCTTACCTTTACATCCCAACTTTATCAATTCCGCTCACCTCCCACCCCTTCCCTTTTTCCTGTCTTTACACCTTTCACCTCCATTTCCTCCTCTCTTTACATCCCCCTTTCCTTTCTTTTTTTTCTCCTATACCACTTACCTCAATTTTCTTTTCCCTTCACCTCCTCGATCATCTTCCACACCTCCCACCCCTTCCCTTACTCATTTTTCCTTTACATCTTACCTCCCTTTTCCTTTCCTTTCACCTCTTCCTTTTTTTCCTTTTTTTATCCTGTACCTTGGCCTCTTCCCTCCTTTTTCCTCTTCCCTTCACATCCCATCTTCCACCCCTTCCCTTTTTCGTTTCTTCTTGCTTTTCACCTCTTACTTCTTCCTTTTTCCTCTTACTTCCTCCATTTTCCTCTCGTCTTCACATCCCACTTCCACATCTTCCTTTTTCCCCCGTTGATTCCTCCCCCACCTCCTTTTCTCCTCCGTTCATCCTTTTGCAAACTTTCGTCCCTCCCCTGTACTTCGCCATGCACGAGGGTCGTCCACGAAGCTCCTCTCGCTCCTTATCCTCTTCCTCCTCTCCATCTTCCTCTCCCGCCTTCCCTCCCTCCCTTTTCCTTTGGACTCTTCCTGTGCTCTCCACCGCCACTAGCGCCCCCTGTCGTCCTCCTCCTCTCCTCGCCTTCAGTGTGTTCGTTGCCTCCATCGGCTTCGCTTCGTACTTTTTTTAGGTCCTCTTCTAAAAGTCCAAAATCCCGTCTTCTTTTTTTTTTTTTGTGAGTGCGTGCGTTTCCACCAATGAGAGATGCGCTCCTCGCTGACCTTTGGGTGACCTCACGTTGACCTTTGCGTGACCTTAAGATTGGAATTCGGTGGTGACCTTATGGGATTTCCATTGTGCCGCGTGTGTGCCGCGTGTGTGCCGTGAATCGTCGGCTCCATCCGTTAATGCGATTGCGGCCCCAATGCGGCCCTTTGGCTGCTGGATGATGCGAGGGGGCCGCAGTGTGGCCCTCGTGCTGGCCCTCGTTGGATTACTGGCACTGCGCATGGCCGCCTTGTCACACTCCGGCGATACGCCCACTTCCGGTCAGTATGTGGAAAAAAAAGATTTACGAATTACTGTAACAGTGACACACGTTTTCAATTTGATTACTGCAAAGGGCTTTTTGGGATAATGGGGCCATTCCGGTTAATTGGGACACCTCAGTACTTGTATTATCTACAACCACTTACTTACTGTAACCGTGGGACGTTTAGCAATTGCTTACAGTACTTAGAAGAGTGTTTGTGGGGGATAGGAACACCTTGATATGGCTACAAAATAAGACATTCCGGTTAATTGGGACACATCGAACAAAAATTCCCAAAAATCGGTACAAATTCCATATATGTGGAAATTTATCATATGTTCCTGAAGTTTCCCACGTATGTTTAAGGGGTTATGACGTCACGAGAGGGGGTCTTCTAATAAGAACCCCCTTTATATGTTCCCCTAATCTTTTGTCCCGCATTAAATGAGGCGAACGTCTAATTTGCATAAAAGGGGCTCAAAGGGCCACTTAATGGGGACAGGAGGGTGTTCCTAAAAACGCCCTAATTTCATGTTTGCTTACAATCTACGTGAGAAATGAAGTGGAATTCCGCTTAATTGGGACACTTTGGGAATATGAACTACTTTAAATGCCCCATTTTTAATCAGATCTAGGCGTGAATTTTAACTCCGGTTAATCGCCGGTTAAAACGGTTAATATCGATTGGTGCATTTCCGTTCGCGTTCATTGATAACCAGGTGGCGCTAGTGTCGAGGTGGCTGAAAAGCCGTCGACGGCTGGAATGCCATAGGAACAGTATGGCATTCCAGCCGTGTACAGCTGTTCAGCCACTTGGGCAACCGACGAACGTTAGAATGTAACCGTGGCAACTAGAGAATTTTTGAATTTCAATTTACAATGACGACAGAGGAACTTTAGAACGTAACCGTGGGAGCGGTAGGGCTTCAGAACGCAAACATGGCGACTTTAGAACATTAGATCGTACCCGTGGATACCATAGAACTTTAAAGTACTATTGCAACAGTATAGAACTTATTACCTTGGCAGCTACAGAACTTCAGGACTTTAGAACCTAAACATGGCAACATTAGAACGCGACCATGGCGAAAATAGAACTTCGTGTTACCATGGCAACCATTGAACTTTAGAACGCAACCATGGCAACTATAGAACTTTAGAACGTAACCTTGGCAACCATAGAACTTTAGAACGCAACCTTGGCAACCATAGAACTTTAGAACGCAACCTTGGCAACCATAGAACTTTAGAACGCAACCATGGCAACTATAGAACTTTAGAACGCAACCATGGCAACTATAGAACTTTAGAACGCAACCTTGGCAACCATAGAACTTTAGAACGCAACCTTGGCAACCATAGAACTTTAGAACGCAACCATGGCAACCATAGAACTTTAGAATGCAACCATGGCAACTATAGAACTTTAGAACGCAAACATGGCAACTATAGAACTTTAGAACGCAACCTTGGCAACCATAGAACTTTAGAACGCAACCATAAAACTTTAGAACGCAACTATAGAACTTTAGAACGCAACTATAGAACTTTAGAACGCATCCATAGAACTTTAGAGCGCAACCTTGGCAACTATAGAACTTTAGAACGCAACCTTAGCAACCATAGAACTTTAGAACGCAACCTTAGCAACTATAGAACTTTAGAGCGCAACCATGGCAACTATAGAACTTTAGAACGCGACCTTGGCAACTATGGAACTTTAGAACGCAACCACGGAAACCAATAAACTTTAGAACGTAACCCTGGTAACTGTAGAACTTTAGGATGTTGCCTTGGCAACTATAGAACTTCAGGACTTTAGAACGTAAACACGGCATCATTGGAACAGAAGCACGCTACCATGGCGAAAATAGAACTTCGTGTTACCATGGTAACCGTGAAACTTTAAAACGCAATCATATGATAGAATTTAAGAATGTAACCATGGCAACAATAGAACTGCATAATTTTAGAGCTTAATTACGGTAGCATTAGAACATTAGCACGTAACTATGGCAACTGTAGAATTTTAGAACTTCAGATTCTGTATTTTAGGTGCCATGTTGTCTCTGATGGGAGGGGATGATGATGATGATGATGATGATGATGATGACCTTTGACCCCATCTGTTTAGTTAGGGTTAGTCCGTGACGTTTGACCGCCATCTTGTCCCGTGGATCGATACTGTTCGGAAATAGGGGGGGAAATCCCAACTTAGTATCGCGATAGAGTTAGGATATCCGGTTGGGCCTAGGCCCTAGAGGGAGGGTCGAATACATTTGCATTCGTTAAACTAGGGCCTAACCCTAAAAATAGGGATAAGTTTCCTAGCCTCAAAACCGGATCCCCCATCAAAGGAATTTAAAAAAAATTAAATTTAATATTAATTAAATATTAAAAGTTTTAAAAAATATAAAATTTTTAAAAAATTTAAAAAAATATACAAATTATAAAATCTGAAGTAAAATACTTAAAACTAGTCCAAATTTCAGGTTAGTAGTATTAGTTAAGACTAAGTAAGCACTTAGTGAGCACCTGTTTGTATACTTAAGAAAGCTTTAACTTTTAAGCTCATTAGCATAATTAAATATGCAAGTGAAGATAATTAGTTAAAAACTAATTAAAAAAATGACTTAAAAATAAGTGGGCGATTAAGTGAAATTAATCGTGATTTAATGGAGTCAAAATATTTGCTATAATTCCAAGTTGTTTATCCATCTTTTGGTTTTGTTGTCATGGCGACCAAAAAAAAGAAGAAGAGATTGGAGCTATTTATTTTTAATATTAAATCTCGAATTAAACGTGAATTAATTTCCTTCGAGATGGCATTCGGAAATATGCCCCCGATGAAAATTTTCAAAAATTCCGATTTTATTGGATTATTTTTTGTGCTGCTGCTGCTGCTGATGAACTTTCTTATTTATGCTAATCTTATTTGTGATGAGCTTTTTGGCCTCACGACTTTATTGGATTATTTAATGAATGAAATTGCTTTCAATGATGGCCAATGCTTTTAATCAACGTTTACTTTTTGCTTTTACGACTCCTTCCTCGGCGGACATTTTGGAAAATAAATAGGCTTCATTTTGCGCTCTTGGATTTACGTATCCTTGGCAGCCATCTTGGCTTAGCAATGCGTTTATATCGTCATAGCCATTATTGACATAGCCTTAACGGCCATTTTGGGTCCTAATTAAGTTTAAATTGCATGTTAAATGTGTACTGAATTTACATATCCTTGGCGGCCATCTTGAGTCATTAATAAGTTTACATTGCGTGTTAATTGTTTATTCAACTTAAATATCCTTGGCGGCCATCTTGGCTTATCAATGCGTTTATATTGTTTGCTAAAAGCTCACTGGATTGAAATAGCCATGGCGGCCATCTTGGGTCCTAAATAAGCTTATATTGCGTGTTAATTGTTCATTACAGTTATATATTCTTGGCGGCCATCTTGTGTCCTAAACAAGTTTTGATTGAATGTTAAATGTTCACTATATTAACATATCTTTGGCTGCCATCTTGGGTCCTTAATAAGTTTAGATTGCATGTTAAATGTTCACTGTATTAACATTTCCTTGGCGGCCATCTTGGGTCCTAAATAAGTTTACATTGAGTGTCAATTGTTCACTGAATTGACAGATTCATGGCGGCCATCTTGGATCGTTAATTCGCCTTGGTTGTATGCTAAAGTAGGATTTACATATCCTTAGTGGCCATCTTGTGTCCTAAATAAGTTTGCATTGCATGTTAAATGTTCACTGTATTAACATATCCTTGGCGGCCATCTTGTGTCCTAAATAAGTTTAAATTGCGTGTTAATTGTTCATTAAATTTACATAGCTTTTGCGGCCATCTTGGATTTAAAATAAAATTAGTTATGTTAAAGGATCACATGACTTGCGTATCCTTGGCCGCCATCTTGGCCTTTCAATAAGTGAGATTGTTCGCTAAAGGCTATCATGATGAATGGCATCTATCTAAAGGACCGCATGATTTTCATCTTCTTGGCAGCCATCTTGGATCCATTAAAGATAAAAATTTAGAAAAGGGCCTCTAGATTCACAAATCCTCAGCGGCCATTTTGGATCTAAAACAATGCTTTCCAGGACCCAAAACATGGTGAAAAGTCCACAAATTTTCTTGTAAAAACAACTTAAAAAGCAGACGACAAGCGCTGTATCGCCGCGGTTGTTTCGCCGCGGTGTCAAGGGCCCGCAAAAAGACCTTTTGGGCTGATCGTGGATTTCATTCCAAGGATTGAAGGGCAAAAAGTAATCGAAATGTAATTTCAGTCGGCGCTAAGCCTCGCAGCTCCGAAGCCGCTTTAATCAGAAATGTCTGACTTGCATTTCTGCTCTCGCCCAATATCATCGGGTCACGCTTCACTTAATTTCTAATCAACTTCTGCCATCTTGGAAATCTTTTCAAACGGACTTTAAACAAACTCGGGGTTCGAACGGCGAGCCAACGGGTGGAAATGAGGGAGTTACTTCTGTCAGGGTCCTAACTGCGGGCCAACGGGTGGAAATCAGAAAGTTAAGTGTATCAGGGCCCTAGCGGATGGAAAGGCGAGAGTTAGCGTGTATTCGGAACCTAACCGCGAGCGAACTTGTGGAAAGATGAGTTAGCGTGTATTAGGGCCCAAACCGCGAGTTAACGCGTGGAAAGACGAGTTACCTTGTATTAGGGTCCTAACCGCGGGCCAACGGGTGGAAATGAGGAAGTTGTGTATCAGGGCCCTAGTGGATGGAAAGGCGAGAATTACGAGTATTCGGAGCCTAACCGCGAGCCAATGCGTGGAAAGACGTGTTAGCGTGTATTAGGGCCCTAACCGCGAGCTAAAGCGTGGAAAGACGAGCTACCGTGTATTAGGGCCCTAACCGCGAGTTTACGCGTTGAAAGGCGAGTTACCGTGTATTAGGGTCCTAACCGCGAGCTAGCGCTTTGAAAGATGAGTTACCGTGTATTAGGGCCCTAACCGCGAGCTAACGGTTGAAAATACGAGTTAGCGTGTATTAGGGCCCTAACCGCGAGTAGGCGGGTTGAAAGACGAGTTAGCGTGTATTAGGGCCCTAACCGCGAGCTAACGCGGGGAAAGACGAATTACCGTGTATTAGGGGCCTAACCGCGAGTTTACGCGTTGAAAGGCGAGTTACCGTGTATTAGGGTCCTAACCGCGAGCTAACGCGTGGAAAGACGAGTTAGCGTGTATTAGGGCCCGAACCGCGAGGTAACGCGTGGAAAGACGAGTTAGCGTGTATTAGGGCCCTAACCGCGAGCTAACGCTTTGAAAGATGAGTTACCGTGTATTAGGGCCCTAACCGCGAGCTAACGCGTGGGAAGGCGAGTTAGCGTGTATTAGGGCCCTAACCGCGAGTAGGTGGGTTGAAAGACGAGTTATCGTGTATTCGGGGCCTAACCGCGAGCCAAGCAAGTGTTGGGGTATTAGGGCCCAAAGAGGCCCATGCTGGGCTGTTTTCGCTAGTTTTAGCAGACAGCGCCATCTGTGTAGCATTCTAAGCTAAAAAGCGGTTAATGGTAGCTGGCCCATGATGGTCCACACCTTTTCACTTAAGGCGGGTCTCCACCAAGACATACATTGTACGTACATACACGTTTGTTGTAACAAATGTGAAAAAAGTTTGCTTACCAGTTTTGTTTCTGCAAACTTTTGACGCTATTTTGTATGTGTAACAGTGTTTGTACGTCCATTTGAACGATCGGAAGGCGGTCTAGATCAAAGGGGGAAATGTATGTAGTATCGGCTTAGCCGTCAGCCGTCGGCTCGGCTCAATTTAGAACTCGTCTGAAAATGTACTTCGTATTTGATTTTGTGTATGAACATACATTTTGTACGTATGTCTTGGTGGAGACGCGTCTTTCGGAAACTTCCTTCCGGCTAATTGTTGCGAGTTTTAGCAGACAGCGCCATCTGTGTGCAAATGACATTAACAAAAGCTGTTCCATTGATGGAACATGGATCTATGGACATGTCTAAAATGGTCTGACATGGTTTTTGTGCCCTTTTCTTATTTGGTCATGGGTATCATTAGAATTGACCCGAAGCCAGTGCAAATATATTCCTCGTACGTCTTTGACCGCTGTCCATCGACAAGTGACCATTGGTCATTTTCCTCGTTTAACATTCTGACGACGTTCTCTTCTGTGAAATTGAGGGTGACTTAAATGGAATACGAGAAGCTGTGGGCTTGACTTTCACGCTTCACCAATTAGTAATCCTCTGCTCGATCTTTGGCCAACCAAATTAAGCCTCGCCACATGTGCATCAAGGATGAAGGACTTTTTCCAGAAAGGACAAAAGCAACAAATACCAAGAAAGATCAAGAAGAAGAGGTCACATGGGCGACCAAAGAAACCGGCCTCTTCAGTAACCGTAGCAACGATATAGAAGAAATGAACGTTGTCATTGCAACAAATGAAATATAGTCACAATTACAATGGGAGGCCGCCATATTGGAGATTCTAAGGACACCAAAATACACTTAGCCGCCGTGTTGGAGCTTTTAAAAACGATAAAATACTGTATATCGCCATATTGGAGCTTTCAAGGACACCAAAATACACTTAGCCGCCATGTTGGAGCTCTTAAAAACGATAAAATACAGTATATCGCCATATTGGAGCTTTCAAGGACACCAAAATACACTTAGCAGCCATGTTGGAGCTTTCAAGCACGTTAAAATACGGTATATCGCCATTTTGGAGCTTCCAAGGACACCAAAATACACTTAGCCGCCATGTTGGAGCTATTAAAAACGATAAAATACTGTATATCGCCATTTTGGAGCTTTAAAGGACACCAAAATAAACGTAGCCGCCATGTTGGAGCTTTTAAAAACGATAAAATACAGTATATCGCCATATTGGAGCTTTCAAGGACACCAAAATAAACTTAGCCGCCATGTTGGAGCTTTCAAGCACGTTAAAATACTGAATATTGCCATATTGGAGCTTCCAAGGACACCAAAATACACTTAGCCGCCATGTTGCAGCTTTTAAACACGCTAGAAAACAGTAGGTCGCTATATTGAAGATTCTAAAAGCTGTAAGTTACATCGTCGCCATGTTGGAGCTTCTAAAGTCGCTAAGTTACTGTTAGGTCGCCATATTGAAGCTTCTGAGTACACCAAAATAAGCTTAGCCGCCATGTTGGAGCTTTTAAACACGTTAAATACAATTGGTCGCCATATTGGAGTTTCTAAAAGCGATAAAATACATTGCCGCCATATAAGAGTTTCTAAAGTCGCGAAGTTACTGTTAGATCGCCATATTGGTGCTTCCAAGAACACCAAAATACACTTAGCCGCCATGTTGGAGCTTTCAAACACGCTAAAATACAGTAAGTCGCCATATTGGAGCGTCTAAAAGCGATAAAATACATAGTCGCCGTATTGAAGCTTCTAAACACGCTTCAATGCGTTTCGCCGCCATGTTGGAATTTGAAATTTTACCGTAATTTTGAAAGAGCGTTTCGATTCATTTAATTTCGGTTAAACATGGCGTCCTGGGGATATGTAAATGAGAAGACTCCCCCTTCCTTATCAGTTGGATGTGCATAGGAGGCGGATTACGTTAAGAGAGGGGATAAACACAAACCCCCTCCTCCCCAAATTAGTGGGGGTAAAGATGGCTTAAGGGATTAGCTTTTAAAAGATTCATCCCAAACAGAGGCTTAATGGAAGACCCTCTGAAAAAGACGATAAAAAAGGGGTTTGCAATTAAAACAAGAAAGTGCTTTCATCCCCCATTAACAAAAAAAGGTGGGGGAGGGGCATTAAAACGGGTGCTCCACCGTTAATTAAGGGCCAATCATTAAAAGCGTCCTAGTAATTGTTTTTACCCCTCCTTCCTTCCAATTGCAGTCAGACATGGCTTGAACGTTTGTAATACATGTAGGGGGAGACCGGGGCACAGTGGGTACACTTTTTAGAATTCATTTTTTTTTTGGAAAAAATGTTTAACTCGTAGCATATTAAAAGAATAACACCGCAATATACAAGCCTTCAGGATCTCTATATATTTTGTCATCGTTTTAGAGCTACTAGTTTTTTTTTGCTATAAAATATTAAAGTTGGTTGCGCAGACTGTCCCACTGTGCCCCTATACTGGGGCACAGTGGGACATGGCATGGGGTACAGTGG
>JAQGAE010002105.1:0-19267 GCA_034696685.1 Julus scandinavius | reverse complement strand
GCTGCAAGCTTATGTCAGAAAAAAGTCAACATAGAAATGTGTAGGGTGTTGCCGTAACATAGCGAAACATAGGCAACATAACGTAACGAAACGTTCAAATGTGTAGGGGCCTTTAACTGTTTCTGTAGAAGGGCATTGTCAGAAATAGGGCACATGTCCTATATACAGAACGGGCCTTTTAGCACTTCTGTCGCCAAATTTAAAGCTCTCTTAACTCTCCATATATCTCTATGGAGAGTCAAGCTGACCCCAGTTTTTTGGCTTCCGCGGTAACGGATTACCGCGTAAATCCGCAGGAATATAACAAAATATGAAGTCATTTTGAAGGCTGTTCAAGAAATTATATCAGTTTGTATTTTTATATCTTTTTTCTTTATATCTTATATCTTTTGCATCTGGAATGACGCAATGCCAAATTCTCGTATGCCACCAGGAGGTGCTGTACCGAAATAGCTTCCCATCCAACGTTTTCATATCCCTGTAGAGAAATGGTGGCAAACGTATACAATATGTTTTATTATAAACAATATGTTGTAATTTTGAAACAAGGTCAGTGTCGTACAAAATACTAGGCGTCGTGAATGTTCCCTTGTTCCCTTTAAATATTAACGGTGGGAGCGACTGTAAACACGCTACGATATATATACCGTTGTTTGTTTGTTTTTTTACAAGCCTCCCCTATAATAAATCCGCAATGGCACTCATTTGGCAAATTTTCGTGTAATAAAGCGGGACCGTTGTTTTATGTTGTCGTCATCTCGTCCGAATGGAAGGCCAACGTCGGCCTAATTTCATTAATGTCACGCTAATTGAGTCGCCACAGGTGCCTTAAGACGTACGCCTGAACAACGCTCGTAAACAGATCGTTAAATGTCTTCTTCTTTTGGACCAAATTTAATTTTGTACCCGTGAGGGGATAACAGAGTTAGCTTTACGTTGTACAAAAAAAGCTTAATGGAACCAACATCTTACGAAATTTCAATTAGGCGACATTATGTTGTGGGTGGCGTCCTGTTGAGACTTTAGGTTGGTTGGTTAAGGAAGAGAGCCGGTTAATCCGAAGTTTAAAAATAATTATATTTGTCCCATATTTAATTTAATATTTATTATTTATATACTATTGATTGGTAATTAGCATATTTACAAAATTAATTCTTACTTAAAAAAAAATAATTTCTATAAAGGTATCGTCCTACTTTGCCGACGATTTTTGGTTAGGTTATACCCTGGACACACTATGAACTTAAACTAGTTTAAGTCAGCTAAACTAGATTACCTCAGGTAGTGTGTCCTTCCATAGTTAGCTAAACTCGTTTATTTCTCGGTTAAAACTCGGTTAGTGTAAACGACTTTTAGAAACAAGTTTAGCTGGCTAAACGAGATTAAATGAGTGGTCACACTGTTATCCCTAGCCATACCATATAGGGATAAATGTGGGCACCAATGTATCAGTCAAGATGGCGGCTAGAAAGCCAAGAAAGGAATGGTTAGTTGTTTTGCATTATGGGAACCGATATCCCATGATGCAATGCACTAAACGAGATTATACAAACACAGTGTGTCCACTCAAAGATAACCGTCTTTGAGAAAGATAATCGAGGTTAGTGATAAACTAGTTTAAGTTTATAGTGTGTCCAGAGTATAAGGGTACTTTCAAATAACATTATAGTGTCTACATACACATTTACGGTAGAACCTGTCTATATGCATATTGTGTAACTGAATAACTTCTCAAAACGCATAAAATGTGCCATTCCTGACTTGGAACCCGTATAAAAATTGATAAACCTCCCTAAAGTAATAATGAATCATTTGTATTGGTCCAAATCATTTTGTGAGTGAATATCAACAGTGGAACTGCAACAAATAACAAAGTAAGATGAAATTCCTTGTGTGAAGTATTTGGATGATCCTTTTTGTACTGTCTCAGGTATGTATATATACGGTCAGATTCTGTCATTGTAGCGTACGTTGAATCTTTTGACGCCATTTTTATGTAGGCCTAAACAATTATAGCCAAATACAACAGGCAAGGAGATGCATGGCAATTTCTGTACTTGTACTTGCACTAAAATGGTACCCAATTGCTAGTGACTCGTATTGGATTGAAAAAAGGGGCAATTCCCTATTTGGCAGCTGTATGTGCGCATGTTTGCTGATGAACCTGGCTAAACGCATAACCTGTCTAAATGCATATTTCTCACCGTTCCCAAGAGTATGCATTTAGACAGGTTCTGCTGTATAACATTCCCATCGGAAACAAAAAACGGTGCCCCTGTAAATGGGCAATCTGTGAGAGCACCAGTGATAGCATTGTTTGCTTAACGGCATTTGAAACCCTATCCTTTTCAATGGGTAAATTTGCAACGACACTCACAGCCAAACAAAAAGAGATTAAATAAAAATAAAAATTGTTTAAAATAGCTTGATAAATCAGCAAGGTCATCCGATTGTCGTTTTTCACTTTGAAGTGGTAGATTTTTTTAAAATTAATGAACAAGTTGGAAAAATGTCCGTTAATTTGCCCACGCTGCCAGCAGGTGGCAGCACGAGAATTCAAATTAACGGACTCATTGAAAAGGATAGGGTTTCAAACCCCCGTTAAGCACTTATAGCCCACTTAGCCGACGAATTTTTATTTAGTTTAGGGCACTTTAGAATAACATTATAAGACAAATATAATGAAGGTTATCGTGAAATTATTCAATACTAGAGAATGTATGTGTGTATATATGTAGATTTGCTATCCAAGATGGCAGCTTGGAAATGTAAAAACACAAATAGTATTTTTTATTTAGTGTCCATGACAACTGTTGATTCCACGCATTCGATTTTCCGTTTTATTTGGAGATTAATAAGCCAGTGGTCGTTAGTGAGGTTTGTTTGCATTTTAATTTTAATAACAATTCATAATGTCGGCATTTTTCATCAAATGTATCGACTTTTCCTGTTTTTCGTGATATTTTTTACATGTATTATTTTAAATAGGCGGTTACGAAATTGCGGTGCAATGCTATTAAGCAAATTATGGTATTTGATGAGAATTTTCCTATACGCCGCGTATTTGGAATATTTTTTAATGATGAAGTACGAAAAGTTTTAGCTCACAATGTGGCGCTGATAATACTGCTAAATTACTTTAACAATCTTTAGCTATATTTTGCAAGCGTTGATGTAATTTGGACGCTATCACGTGTCGTAAATTCTTGTTCATGTTAATTATATATTAACAAATTCTTTTAAAATATCGAATCTGCAAATATGGAGGCACAGATCTAGGAAAGATAAATGCCCTTTAAAATGAAAGTCTAGCAGAGTGTCCAGTAGCTTTGAAAATCTGGAAAGCTTGGGTAATGTGATTGATGTTTAATCATATCGGAAAAGTCTGCAATTATGCTTGAAATTCGTGTTAAGCATCAGTTATGCAGGATTTTTCTATCCACGTAGGGAAAATTCTGTTAATCGTAAAAATTCTATACAAAAAGCACTATTTTTCAAATTTCGCAACACATTTTTCAGACTTTTGACAAATATTTTGGTAATAAGTCGTGGAAGAGGTCTTTGAAAATATTAAATTACAGCTTTGAAATCTTTGAAATATTCTTGAATTTTTGTCATCAAACTTATTGGACATTTTCTCAGTCCTCTTTAGTCATCTCAAGTCCGTGGCCTATTCCGATGAGAATTATATTTCATATATCTCCAACATTTTACGAGATATTTGGAAATTTACACAAAGTTAGTGATTCTTGGATCAGCATGTATACACATCTACCTATGTAAAGTTTTAATACACCATTGTCACAAGAAAGTATATGTATCAGGTCGTATTGTAAATCAGGTTGACTTGAATTATACCAAAAGCCACACCTCGACACCTGAAAAGTACTATAAATTTACTAAAATGAAACTTGAATTTTAATAGCACTGCAATTTTATAGACGTTGACGATCATTTTAATTCAGTTCCCAACTAACACTGAAACATATGAAAATCCATTAACACGGATTGTTGGATTTTCAGTTCATCCTATGTTTGTTTTTGGATTCCATCACGTTAATTTCATTTCACATTTCGAAAAAAAAAGCTCTTAATGACACGTCGTGTCATTCGTTGGCTTTTTCTCGTTGTTCCGTTGTTGCATGGCACGCAACATCCTTGTTTCAAGAGGTTCGTCCAAAAGGCCCTCCGTAGAGTCCGTCATCGATTTGTTCATTGGTGCAATCGTGAAAAGCTCGCTGTAATTTGGCCTTTTATGTCATCCCGTTTGCGCTCTAACACGATTATTTTCTAATCCCCAATTGGCCCCGGCTCCTTTCAATCGCCTACATAAACTGTAAATTACGCGGCGCTCCTGCTTCCGTCGATTAAGGTGGCCTGCAAATTACCAATCCCCATAAGGTGCGGGACGTTATGGATGCCCCCCTTCCCTCCTTTTACTATTTTTGATCGTGTTTTAAAGCCCCGGAAATTACGTTATTTGGCGACGGAAAAGGGGCCGCCATCAAAGGCACGTTATCCGGTCACCGCGAGGGGAAACATTTGCACGGACACCCTCGGTGGTTTTCAAAACTATTTGGGCCTAATGTAATTAAGCCTCTTTCCTTCCTCTCTCTCAATCTGCCTTAATCGTGTTTATTGTGAAGCATTTCACATTTCCGAAATGTGAAATCAAAAGCCATGTTTTGATCAATTAAGCCTTTGAATGACCGTATCTAGCACTGTATGGTGGTTGCACTACATAGAACAAGTCATACATGAACAAACATACTTGTATCTAATTCATTGATTTCTGGGAATTTTTGAAGACAAAATCTTAGAATTTCTAGGCAAGTAATGGTTGAAAGATTTCATACAAAATATGTGCCTTTTCACGATTTTCAATTTTTGAAGAATTGGGAATTTTTGAAGACAAAATCTTAAAATTTCTAGGCAAGTAATGGTTGAAAGATTTCATACAAAATAATGTGCCTTTTCACGATTTTTAATTTTAAAAAAAAATTGTATTTTCAATTTAGCCTAAATTTGATTTCTTTCAGGTTTTGTATGAAATGTCAACCTGAAATGCAGTTTGAAAATAGGTTAAAAATCACAAATTTCCAACATGGTTTTTGTCAAGGGTATCGTGTTGTTTTTTTAAAAAAAGAAAAGTCTGTTAGCGAGGCTATTCTCGATGGTATCCGATGTATAAACGAGTTGACGAGTGTCCTTGCGTGTCAACATATCGCAACAATGCCATCGATGAAAATGATGGATGGAGAAATAACAAAAATGAGGGAGGAAAAAAACAACGTACAGTAGGTTCCATCATTGGAAAGCAACAACATTGCACAATTGTCAGTTTTGCGAGTAGTGAAAATGACTTCTTAAGAAAAATGGCACTGCTTACAATACACTTGGCTGTGGAAAACACGAGTCTGTTCACTTGTTTGTCCATTTGTCCTACACGGATAACAAATTGGTTGCACGTGGACTTGAATTGTTACTTCACAATAGACAAGGTCGTCTTTAAGAACACTATGTATAGTAAATTGCATGTGTCAAACGTATTAAATACATATGTATGAATATTGAATGTTAAAAGTGAAACAAAAAATCAGTCCCTTTCTTGCCTATTGCCTTTTCAAAGAATTCTGTTAAAGTATACTTCTGGTTCAGTGTCTTCGGAGACAGAAGGCATATGTGTAAATGTACCTCTAAATTGAAGGGCTTATTGTAACAATGTGATAAGCCACACTTTTTCCAAAAATGTCATGTTTACATTAAACTATTCCCCAGTACTATTTCTAGCTATTTGGTTGATTACCTTCTTAAATTTCTTCTAGATTAAATTACAATACAGATAATCATCTTGTCGCCCACATGAAAACCAGTTTATTTTACTAAAAACGTGATAAGCCACAAGCAAAGATAGCTTGTAAGAATGACAACATGTTGCATATGTTAGGTTGGAATAATGATAGTTTAAGTGAATTTGAAAATGATTCATACCAGGATGTGGATTACCACAAAGAATAAGAAGAATCGTCTCATTCAAACTCAGTAAGTTAGGAATAAAATAATTTGTGGCTTATCATGTTCTTGCAGTTTCAGTTTACCAAAAATCCTACAGGCAAGAATTATCATTAAAATTGTATAAGATTTTTAACATCAGCTGCAACTATGCAATACTCTACTGATACTGATAAGCTTCTACCCGTTTCTATTTTGAGAAAGAACTTTATAATTATGTCGAGATCATAATATAGTGCAGAAATTAAAAAAAAATGATTATTAAACATTAAAATTGAAACATAATTTTGCAGTATTTGTGCATTGCACTTTATTTTTTTTTAATTTGGTACTATCTATAAAAACATTTGACAAATTATTTTTGGGCAAAAAAATGATAAGCCACAAAAATCTTGGTATTGTAATAAAGAAAATTGTAATAAATATTCCTTAGGATTAAATTGACTTCTGAATGTTGGAAGGGGTGCCTACTATGTTTAAAGATTATGATAACATAAACAATTATTAATTGGATCGTCCATTAGAAGTATGGAATTTTTTAAAACTTAAAAATCGCTCTCCTGAACAATTTGAAATACTATGTGGCTTATCACATTGTTGCATTAAGCCCTTTAATTGTTTATTATAAGGAGAATGCGGAAATGTTGTATCAAATAAGAAACTATAATACAGGGTCTAAGAAAAGTCTGTATCTTATCGAATTTGCTTCAAAATAATGGCCGTTATCACCATTCTGCTAATGGGAGTGAACAGAAATGTGTCCAAGCACTATCCAATGGTGATGTCCAACGTGACCTTCAGGGCCATCTTCAAGGTCATTTACTTTCTAACCCTTAAACTGTTAATGACAGAACTAATTGGAAAGTTGTAGGGCATGGCCAAATTAGTCATAATTAATAACTGTGAGTGAAATGTCCTCTTACAGTTATTGTTATCCGACGTTTTACAATACATTATGACTAATTTGGCTATGCCATACAACTTTCCAATTGGACCTTTTGTTCTGTCGTTAACCATTTAATGGTTAGAAAGTAAATGAGACCTTGAAGATGACCCTGAAGGTCACGTTGGACATCACCATTGGATAGCGCCTGGGCAAATTATTATTCACTCCCATTAGCAGAATGTTGATATCGGCCATTATTTTGAAGCAAATTCGATAAGATACAGACTTTTCTTTCACCCTGTATATATGTAGACTGTTTTTTTTATAGTAAAAACGTCTTAAATCTCAAGTCCATTACAAATAAGGTTGTTATTAGCTTAGATTTGCTCACGCTTCATAGTATTGCAGATGAACATTGTTTCTGCGCCATCTAGCGTGAGCAAACGATAACCTAAACCGCACCGTTTCTGCTAGAATGTTTCTACAAAAACTTTGTTTTTTTTTCAGATAATCCCATTAATAAACAAAGAAGTTGGCTCGATTTCGAATTGATGCACACGATACAAGTATTGGATTTACTGTATGTTTTGATACTAGGCGTTAAATAATTGATTCGTATGTGGTAATTATACCCGCCCTAAGTGTACTTGCAGTAAACGTATGGACGGGGGGTATTTGATTTAACGTCATTTACCCGAGTGGGAGCTCTTTACCCACGTGTTAATCCGCGTGGCGTCAATTGGCTCCATTATTATTATTAATATTATTATTGTTGTTGTTGTTATTAGTATTATTATTTATAAGCCTCTGCGCGTATCGTGTACTTATGATACGTGTGAGGTTCAACTTATATATATAGTTGATGCATTTTTAAAGATGGCTTTAATCGGTGCAACGTATAAAATGGAATATTCATCCATTATGTATCTACCCTCTGATGTATCGGGAGGACCCTTTGCTATCGTTTAGGTTTTTACACCATAATGTATACGTTCATAAGATCTGATATATACACATGTAGTAGTATCTTCTAACCTCTTACCTTATTAGCGTTACCTTTTTCTCATAGAGCCATTCATCATTTGATGGTGTAAAAATGTTTGCATACCAACTCTGTTCTGGCAGTAAATTGTTGATGGTCTTTTGGTAGAGATGAGGCTCTTGCAAGGAATCGATTCCAGTTTTAGCAGCCCGTTAAGTTAATCGTGGTTGGTGCAACCCGCTTTGGAATGATGCTGTATAGGAGTAGCTATTTAGCGAATCAAAGGAGGAGATCGGCGACGCCCAATCGGACCTCTTATTATTTATTCATGACGTTCCGCATGATGTCACCTCTTCCGACCATCCCTCCGAGGGCGCCACCCTCCGGCAGAACGAACATATGTCATTGGGTAATTCCCCTAATGAAAAATCCTCCATTTTGCCTACTTAAAACAACCCCCTCGTGTTGGAGTGCCAGAGTGGTTTAAAGGGGGAAGGGGATGATGAGGAAGAAGGGGGTGATGTTGAGGGGAGACAGCAAATTGAAATGGGAACGAAGATATGAGGAGCGCATTTTCATATTAAATCGGCATGAAATTATTGATCGAGCGTGATTATTATTGCATTTTGGAGACTGAAAGCTTAATTGCTCTTATATTTCGTTTTGCCGCTAAGGCACAATAGGGCGGTTTGCACCGAGCTCAGTTTCAGTTAATCGGCGGTTAAATGGGGGCTGAGAATAACTTTTGGTGGTGGAGGAAGATTTGTGAAAAATACACCTAAAGATGTCAAGATGAAGAGGGAATTTCTTGGGTTTCATAATTTATCTTAAATAAATGGTTATGTTTCACCTGTAACAGGTTTCATAAAATATGGATAAAGTTAGAGAAGTTGAATGAACAGGAATTTTTAAGAAACTTGTGGCTACAGTAAAAAATTCCGGAATGGGAGGAACATTTGGTGAAATGCCGAACAAATTTGTATCTTAGTTTTATGATGCAGATGCTAAAAATTAGGACTATACGTATAAGTTATAAAAGTTGTATGAACAGTGAATTGGGATGCTACCTTGTGTACTAACAAACATTATCAAGAAAAAACACCACGAAGAGCCTTATCTATTTCTAAGTTGTATGAACAGGAATTTTTTGAAAATATTCGTTAATTGGGAATGCTTGGTAACAAATTATGGAATAGGAGTTCCATTTTGTAAAATACCGAGGTAATTTGTTTCTTAGAATCTTGTATCTTGAAAATGTTAAAAATGGGACCATGCAAGTTAAAAAAAGTTGCATGCATAGGAATTCTATTGAATTATCAGTGAAATTGTGATTGTTGGAAAACGTGTCTGGAATAGAAAGAGCATTTTGCAAAATATCGATGTAAAAATTTCTGAAATGAGAGTAACATTTTGTGAAACACAGCAGCAATTTGTATCTTAATTTTGTGTTGTAACTGTGAAAACTGACTATGTAAGTTAAAGAAGCTGCATATAAACAAGAATGTTTCTAGAATTATTAGGAAACGAGTGAATATAGTAATAATTTTCGAAATTGGAAGAGCATTCTGTGAAATATCAGAGGAATTTTTAATCTTAGTTTCATGTTGGAAATATTACAAAATGGCGACTATCTAAACCAGCAACTTTTTAAATTTTATAAAAATATTATTCATTTTAAGAAATTACTGTACTCTTGTTATAGTGCGCACTAATTGTAAAGTACAAGTTGTACTGTAAGTTGTCATTACTGGTATTAACTTTAAGAAGTTTGTCTTGTAATTAGTCTGTTCTAAGTAGATAAAAAATACTTTCATTATTAGTTTTATCCTAAGACCCAATACGGGTATAAAAACGATATCATATCGGTTATGGGCATTTTTAAGAATCCGGCATCTCACTTATTGCATCTAAAAGCTATTAATGGCATCACTGATGGAGGTGCTTTTTTTTCTCCATAAATGAACGTTTTCAGTCAGGGGAGAAGAAAAAAAATATTGGCAACAAAAAATTGCACTAACCGAAAATATGCAAATTAGTCGATTAATGGCACCTCAGTATCTCGTTGTATGGTAATTTTTTTAATATCCTTTTCTCTGGGAATTAAGGGAGAGGGCATTATGCCGAAACACACTTACGTACGTGAGAGTCCCTAGAAATTTGAAAAAAAATAATCTATTTTTATCGTCAGATAACTATCCTAGCACTTTGGGGGGTTTTGTGACCCCCTCCCCACACACCATTTTTTTCAACATTTTCTTCTCGCTCATCTTCTTCTTTGGTTTTTTGTTATGAAAAATTTTGGGTCATGAAAAAATTGCATTATCGTTTGTGTGATCGTTCCTGAAATTGTCTCATTAGACGATTACGAGTCATCTATCAAAGCGATTAGGCAGAAAAGCGAGGGTGTCATAGCCACTTAGGAAAGGGGAACCTCTTATGCTTGGGCACACCACTAAATAGAGGTGTTGGAAAATTACGGAAAAAAAAGCAATGAAAAATTGATGGTATATGTTGGAAAATTTGAAACATGCCATTTATCGTGATCGAGACTTCCAGACTTCCCAGATATTCTGAAAAATAGCAATTTTTACATTTATGCATAGCAAGGGTGGCTAACCTTTTTTTAAACGGCTAGCCACAATACAAGTTCATAATGGGTTAATGGATCATTGCAAATGAGACCACTTCCTAATGCATACCTGGGTGGAAAAGGCAGGCCATGCGTGGGTCCATATATGGGCCCTAGTGAGGTACTGACTTTCCATATATGGGCCTTAGTTAGGTGCTGATGTTACACATATGGACCTTAGTTAGGTGCTGATGTTCCACATGTGGGCCTAAAGCAAGCTCTCCACCAAGACGTACATGTACGTATAAACACGTTTTTACAAACATATGCAAAAAAGTTTGCCCTCCGGGTTTGTTTCAGGCGCCGTTTTTTAAATATATGTATAAATATCAAAGTTGTACCGCTATTAATGACATTTAATAGGTGCACAATTTTGATATTTACATATATTTACAAAATGGCGGCTGAAACAAAACCGAATGGCAAACTTTTTGGCATATGTGTGTAAATACTTGTATATACGTACATGTACGTCTTGGTGGAGAGACGGCTTTAGTGAGGTGCTGATGTTACATAGTATATGGACCTTAGTTGCTGATGTTACATATGTGGACTTTAGTTGGGTGCTGATGGTCCATATGTGGACCTTAGTGAGGTTCTGATGTTCCACATGAGGGCCTTAGTGAGGTTCTGATGTTCCATATATGGGTCTTAGTGAGGTTCTGATGTTTCACATGTGGGCCATAGTGAGGTTCTGATGTTCCATATATGGGTCTTAGTGAGGTTCTGATGTTCCACATGTGGGCCATAGTGAGGTTCTGACGTTCCGACGTTCCACATGTGGGCCTTAGTGAGGTTCTGATGTTCCATAAATGGAATTTAGTTAGGTGCTCATGTTCCATATATGGGTCTTAGTGAGGTTTTGATGTTCCATATATGGGTCTTAGTGAGGTTCTGATGTTCCACATGTGGGCCAAAGTGAGGTTCTGACGTTCCACATGTGGGCCTTAGTTGGATGCTCATGTTCCATATATGGGCCTTAGTTTATTTATTTATTTATTTATTTAATGACTATAACACTCAAAGAGCACAATACGTAATCACCCGTTACACTAATACACAGTTAGATGCTGATGTTCCATATATGGGCCCTAATCAGAAACTGATGACACACTTATGCTGCATAAAATGCTAATTATTAATCATATTTAGATGTGACCGAAAGTTTTCCTATGGTAAAATATATGCCTCCTTAAAAATAGCAAGCTGAATTATAATTATTATTTAAAAATTCAAAAGCAGCGGAGCAATACTGTATAAACATTAATACATGTACCTGGGGACAACATCATTTTTGAAATATTTGTTCGAATAAGATATTTTTTTAGTTTAGTTTTTGTATATTACTGCAGTTTTACGTTTATCCTTCCCTTAAATTTAAGCTTAATACGCTAACGTTATTTGAACGCGAAAAATTAACGTGAACGTAAAACGAGCAAAAAATTGTAATTTAACTTTTTTACTTTATGTAGAGTTGCATTGCCAAAAAAAAGTGAAATAATAAAAAAAAAAAAAATGGCGTCTATAAGGGTTGATTTTGCATTTTTTTTTTTTTTTTTTTGAGCAACATCTCCGTTGCTAGTGTATATGCATTTACACGAACGGAGAAAACAAGAAATTCCCAGAAGGGCCTCCCAAAAAACTTAATAGATGTAATGTTTAAAAAGTACGAAAAAAAACCTGAAGATACCGAACCAGTATAGAAAGACTATGGAGCTTCCAACGTGAGTATAAAAGAAAAAAAACAACAAGCAAGTCGGTGAAATTGGATTAACATACACTCGTGTAAGGAGAGGAAAAACGAGAGATAGAGAGAATGAGGAGATGCTAAAATGGCTTTGTTATATACCATATATAAAAGCCAGTGTACATGAAAATCCCTCCGCAAAACATACATTAGCCGAAAATCCCCCGAAGATTTCAAACCCATAGGCTAAAACAATGGGATTTTTTTTCCTTTGCTTTTTTAATGTTTTTTACCCGTACCCTATAAAGATTGAAAAGTAACGTGCCCCTTGATAATCCCTCCCACAAAACATCATCGTCATAATTGCGTTCTCAATCTCCGTCGGAAAACATAACGAAAAATTTCAACGTTACATCGGAAAATGGGATGATTTTACCCCTTTAATTGGGCACTATCGTTTTGAGAATATAGTAATTTGGGTATTTTTGTATGATATCGACCCATTTTGCCGACAACGCAATTCGCCGACTAATTTTACCTATCTCGCCAATGCATTGTGCCGGCGAAACATTGAGTTAGGTTAGGTTAAGCCAAAAATTGGTTCAAATATAATTGAAAATTATTCTGTCAGTGCAGGAATGACCCCCGACCTCGAGGTGACCCACATTCGTTTAGCCGAAATAAAAATCTTGGCATGGGGGAAAAGGAATGTGGGAGGGCGCCACTTGTTCTTTCGAAGAGAATAAAAAGAAGCAAGTGACCTGACTTGGGGTCAGATGTTCTTGCACGTTTTCAGGACGTGTATCGAGTAGTTTCGACATCCAGAAGCTAAATAAGTGAGTAGTGCCCCTGACTTCGGTGATCGGTTGTGTGTGTTTTACCTAGTTTCCCTGTTTTAACACTATCGGCGAAGTGGAGAGTCGGCTAATTTAATAAAGGTATCTTTGCATGTGCTACAATGATATCGTCCCACTTTACCGACTACCTAATATCGCCGAGAATGCATTTCGCTGACGAGTTTTATTAGTTAGATAAAGGCCGAAATTGGTTCAAATAACTTTATAATATGTAAGTATGATTGTAAAATTATTCTATTATGGGAGTCGGCGAAATGGGAATTGGCGGGAAACTGAAAGTTTTCTGTCGGCAAATTGGAATGTCGGCAAGGTGGATCTAAACCATTGCAATACAAGCTGCTCATAAGATTCCAAGATTTACATGTATGTATGTATACTGCGAAATTGTATGTAGTATAAGCTACATGTTGGGCACATTAACATCCATAGTGTGAGGAGTGTTCCTGTAGGAAACATTATATAAATCCCATATATGGGTATTTATAGAAAATGCCAGGTATGTACGTGTATGCTATTTATGTTCATATATGTAAATTTCCATTCATCTTTTCGAAGATATATGGGACAATATATGGCCATAAATAATGTGTCCACCCCTGTAGATTTCACGTGTTCAGGTTCTATCTTAGGGCATGTAAGAACGTATAGCTTCATGCATGTGTAATATAAATATCAAATATGGCCAAGTGTAACATAATGCATAAAACCATGTAATTCCATATCAGTGTTGGAAATACAGAATGTTGTCATACCTATAGTACTGTGATGAAGGATGCATGTTTGTTGGGAGATATAGAACACCATGCATGGATAGATCCACCGGGTTCTCGTACAAGACACATTCTGTATTGCTCTTGGAGTATAAAAGTGTGCCACAGAGCACCTGGCGTTATGCTCGAAAAATCGTCGCAATTTTGGTTACCTAGCAACTCAATAGCAGTGAAGTATAAAAATCTATGAGCGAGTGTTTTTTGAAAGTGTTATTTGATCGTGGAAGGACGACTGCATTCGAGGAAATCACGCCCTCTGTCGGTACTGAATTGTTGTATCCTATCGAAATGCTACCGTTTTTGTGTTTTTAAAGAAATTTCAATTTTTTTGCGTCTTTCGTTATTTTATTTGCAACTACACTCATCCATGAACACATTATTCGATTTTTTTACCTGAGTCATAGTCTTATGAAGGGTTGAACTTTCTGTAGCAAGATAGTGGTGGAAGTGCTTGAAATTCGTAATAAATGCCACTACATAGTTTCAAACCAAAACCTTTCTAGAAAATTTTCCTTATTGTTTGTAAGAATATTGTGGTAATTGGTCGTGGGAAGGGATCCTTGAACATTTAAGGGATTAACCTTGAAGTCATTAAAATATACTACTTTCATTTTTTTCTTCAAAAAATGCAATGGACACCCTAAATAAGTATCAAGAGAGCGCCATCCATTGAGAGCTAAGGGCACACATTGAAATTCCTCCCCCCCCATCCCCCCGTGTTATCTTTGTAGTCCACCCATAGTTTCAGTACAAGTATTACATAATATTTAGAAGTTACATTTTTTTAAAATTTACTTTAAATCTTTTAATCCATGATCCAGAGGGCTTTAACCTCATTTTGCAATTTGCTTGAACTGGTTAAAAAATAAGGTCTTGGGATCTTATTCCTGTTACATCTAATATGAAAATAAGAATTATTGACAAATATTCTTAATACAGTAAAACCTGTCTAAATGCATACGCTTGGGACTGATGAAAAATATGCTTTTAGACAGGTTCATTTATATACATGGGTCCCAAGTCGGGACCGGAACATTTTATGATTTTAGAGAGGTTATTCATTTACACAGGATGCATTTAGACAGGTTCATTTCTATACACAGGTCACAAATCGGGATTAAAATATTTTATGCTTTTAAAGAGGTTATTCATTTACACAGGATGCATTTAGACAGGTTCTACTGTAGATATTATTTGTTGCATACCTTTCACCTGTGTGTTGTCAATCCTCATTAATGTTTCTCGAGAAATAATTTCTCTTGAAAGAGCTTTAAAAGTTGGAAACCAAAAAATGTATTCACGTTGTAATTACTGTAGTGTTATCTCATTCCAAATACAATGTTTGTTGATTAAACATATCAAAAAGCCATGATTTGTAGTCAATTTCCAGTATCCTGAATATTTTCAGAAATTGAGCTACATATCTTTTACGAAGACGCGGTCAATTTCGACTAGTATTGATATAGTAAAGTATCGGACCATACGTATGCGTTTTTGCAATCGGCTGCAATTCAGTATAGCGAATAATCTTATTGTTTATTTTACAAACTCAATTTCCTCTCATATTTTTGAAATGCGTTGTTTTTCATCGCGTTTTATCGGTTTTTTTACAGCATGTTGGCTGTGTGATAAACGATTGCAGCCTGGCTTTCCTATACTTTTTTTCTCGCTTCATTGAACGATTGCCTTTGGCTGGAATTGAGATGATTTTCCGTCGCAAATTTCAAATCTTGGCATTTACTTTTTTTTTCTAAGGCTCAAAAGTCAGCCATGGGAATCATGGAAGCTCCTCCGAGACCAAAATAAAAAGCCAAATATTATTTCCTGGATTTAATAAAGATTTTGGGTTGAAGCGACCATGCCATTACTTCAAAAAAATACGTGTATGTTTTTAGTTTTAGATTTTTTTTCCGAATTTCCCAAAAGGCCCTTGAAATGTCCAAATTGTTGATTTATTTGCCACTAAATGTTCTTCCGCAAAAATTGCAATTACTTTAAAGTAGGTCAGATTTTTTCAAAATGCAGTTGTTTTCGTTCAAATCACGTTGTTTATTTTTTATTTCATTTTATAAAATCCATTATATTAATTATGTACTGTAAAATCAGCGTTATAAGAACAGTTGTTCCAATTTAAACCAATTTTTTCTGTTTATTTAACTACTATTCATTTATTATATCATATTGCTCTTTTACCATAATATAGTACAATATTATTAAATTAGACAAATTTTACCAAAATTAGTATTTTAAATTCGAACTATTTTGTTTGTATTAATTTTCCAAAAGTTTATAAAAATTGGTGGAAAAAATTAATTTGTACAAAAATGTCTTGCAATTTAGTCATTATTATTACATATTATTCTTATTGAAATTATGTTTGATGTATTCATAAAACAATGCGTACGAGTTATAATGCAAACTTAGAAATATTACATTTTCCGAAATTAGCATTAATGTAAAAATCCCTTTTGTTTATTTCAAAAACAAAATATGATATAATTTCCAAAAGATGGCGCTGTTTAAAAATTCAGTAAAATCCACATTTCCAATAGTTCAGTATCCATGCCCATGTCCAGTTTCGTGTTATTCGTAACTCTGGCAACATTGTGTATTGTATCGCGTTTATTTGTATAGGAAATCCACCCATTTTTGGATTTCCTATATACATATATATTGTTTTAGCTATTCGTCCTTTTAATAATGCACGCTCCAATGGTTTGCGTAGGGGAAAAAGGGTGGAGTGGGCGTGCTTTGGTAGCACTGGCAAACGTGATTTTTCAATTTGTGTCCGCGTTAAACGCTTCGGGGTCAAGAGGGGCTCCGGTGTTGTCAGCCTAGTTGTTTAAAATTTAAACGAGATGCGAGTAGCCGCTTTAATTTTTAATGCTAAAACATCTTCTTACGGCTTTACACGCATATCTTATATATTATACATAGCAAGATGAATAGGGAAATCATTGTCGCCGCGCATATATAGACAACCAACACCGCACACAAGCAACTACACCTAACCCACGGCGCCATTTTGCAAAACACCAAAGGCTATTTAATGCCAGTTCAACTTGAAAATACACTTTTTTTCGGTATATTCTTTGTAAACTAATTTAGAAATTCCACTACGTCTAGTAAGTTGTTCCATCGTGTTACCAATATTTTAGATTAATATTGGAAGTGATAAAATTGTTTCTGAAATGCAACAGCTCTAGGTTGACATGGTTTTAAACTATAGTCAACGGCCATTCAAAAAAGACGTACTCAAGAGAGGGTGGGGGTTCTGGGGGCATGTGGATATCACGTGAACACGGGGAGGGAGGGGGAAGCCACTATGGACGTCCACTAATGATGGTATTTTTTTAGTTTTTGGTTTTTCTGTGTAATTGAGTTTTAAAGATCAGTGAAAGGGGAAAGAGACACCAAAAGAAATTTACCCCCAGTCCCAAATATACTTGAATTTTAAACACCAATTTTATGCTGGAATTTCCCTTCGAGGTCAGGAAATTTCCGTTAATCAGAAAAATCTTGAAAAATGTCGTGGCATTTGTAGCGAGACGGGTACTTAAAAATTTCTAGGATGGGCCTTTGTACGTTCTAATAAATTTTCTGGGCACCCTAAAAAAATTAAGGACGTCTATGAGGGTGGTCTTGGCTAAGATGGACACTGTGTGGACAGGGGTAGGGAAGGACAGTTTTTGAAGGAATTTCGGGGACGTTCTTTTTGAATGACTTCTCTGTTCTGTTGTAAAGCGTATATTTCCATTTTGTCAAACTGTTTTACACAAACACCCTTAATCAGCTAAATAGTTTTATAGTTTAAGAAGAACTGCATGTATAATATAATGTATTTTGAACAGTTCACCACATTCTCACTCAATTAGAATAGTGAGTTTTTGCGAAATTTGTGCGAAATAAATGTATAATTTTTAGTAATTACTGTAAATTTTTAAACTTTTCAATAAATGTTGGGAATGTTTAAGGGAGATTACAACTCTATCCCTTTCAATGGAAAAATTTGCAACAACACTCGCAGTCAAACAAAAAAAGATTAAATAAAAATAAAAATTGTTTAAAATAGCTTTATAAATCAGCAAGGTCATGTTCGTGTCATTTTTCACGTTAAAATAGTAGATTTTTTAAAATTAAATTATTAGAATTTTTGCACTCACAACTAGCCTATCCCATGCTGCCACCTGCTGGCAGCGTGTGCAAAATAACGTACACTTTTCAAACTTGTATATTAATTTTAAAGAAATCGACCATTTCAAAGTGAAAAACAACAAAATGATGCACTTGCTGATCAATCAAGCCACCCCAAACAATTCTCACCTCCACCCAAACCTCCCTCATTCAACTGTGAATATCTTCGCAAGTCCGACCCATTGAAAAGGATAGGGTTGTGATCCCTCTTAAGGGGCCTTCTTCATCAAGTACCCATTTACCGACCAGGCAAGATGACACCTTGGCTCTACTGCTAATAAACCAGTTTAGAACAGCTTTGAATGATTGGGTTTAGTTGGGGATACTTTAAAAAAAATCTGGTGTCTTCTTAACATTTATAAACCATACGGCATGTTTGGCGCCCTCTGGCCACATCACCAAAAGCCGAAGCGCCGGAACAAATCAGAACGTGCACGGCATGCATTTTGTATCCTTATTTTCCTTCTAAAAGCTCTTTTTACACGTAATTAGGCACCGTATTTCCGTTATTTAACGCCATTTCGGAGAGTTAGTTAACTCGGAGCTAAGTGCGTGCGTTTTTTTCCCTGGTTTTTAGGCCTAAATTCTAAGGGCGTCCCCTCGAAGGGCCGTCTGGGAGCTGCGTGACGGAGGAACCCAAGTTTGCTTAGCGGTTAACTGTTGTAGGCCTATTGACTCGATCCTCGTTATTGTTGTTGTTTACACATCGACCCTCTTTTACACGATCTTAGGTACATTTGCGTACGTTCCCTGGAGATCACGGGTCGTTCGGGTCGTCGTCGTTTTAAGCTCATTTGTGTAAGAGCTACGATCAATTCGAACGAGCGACCGCAATGGCACTGGGTCCCATCGGGGGCTTCTCTCCATCCTTATCGAGTTAGACATATTATTATTGTTCATCGTAATTAAAGGGAAACAACGGTGAGTCATAATTCAAACGAAGTCGATTTAAAAAATAAAATAAAGGATAGGAAAATTAAGCTAACTTTCCGTGAAAATCATGTAGACACCCTGCAGCGAACATTTGGGTCTGAATCCATGCCAAAATCTCTCTTTCGTATTTGTTTATCTACGCTAGATTGCGCAGTTTTGATGCCCAGGGCCTTTTGCTGTAATATTGTGTATGCCAAGTGACATCCGCAGTTTATACGATATAAAGGTAATTATAGAGACATCCCACACGGAAAAGAAATGCATTTCAAAATGCATATAGATTGAGACACTGAAATGCATTTCAAAATGTATTTTAA
>JAQGAE010002104.1:0-19267 GCA_034696685.1 Julus scandinavius | reverse complement strand
TCCACAATCTCCCTATTATCAGGTAAGGCAATTAAATAATTATTTCTTTATTTTTATTTTTCCTTTACCTGTTTTTTCCTTTTCTTTTTCTTTTTAAGGTTGCATAGGGAAACAAACCAGAAAGGTCCCTCATCGTCAACAACAACATAATTGGTAAGTGAACATGTTAGGTATATAAAAAAATATGTATTAAAACTCAAACGATGCCGCAAAAAATAAAGAACAACACAGGCCGAGGTTGTCATAAGCCTTAGGGAGTTGTACGACATCAAAAACCTCGGTCCAGTGAACTTCTTTCTGGGGATCCAGATTAAACAGGGATCGGACCACGTGAGTATGAGTCAGACTCCTTACATTGAGACCTTGGTGAAGCGGATGCACATGGTCACAATAAAGACCGCAAAGGAGCCACTCCGTGTGGGGACGGTAATGTACCGGCAATTGATGCACAGAGGGACCGAAGTGATTCAGTATCCTTATCGGAGTCTGATCGGCTCATTGCTGTACATCGCCAGGATAACCTGACCAGATATATTGGTCGCGGTAAACACACTAGCAAAATTCAATAGTGCACCTACTTTAATGGCCTGGCAGCAGGCGGAGAATTTGCTAAATTATGTCAGCCAGACCAAAAATAAGTGTCTGATTCTCATTAGGAGCCATGATGCCAGGGTCAGGGCGTACACTGATGCATCCTGGGGGTCCGATGTGGATACGAGCCACTCCGTATCGGGGATGATAGTCATGATAGGGCATTCCCCGGTGGCATGGAAATCGAAGCGGCAAACCATAATAGCCCAATCGACCATGAAGGCGGAGCTTATTTCATCCGTCGACTTGGTCAAAGAACAAATTTGGCTATCCGTGATTCTGGAGGAGGTTTCGCCAGCGATGTTCTAAGAAAATCCTGAGCCGGTCCTCTTCCTGGAAAATCAATCCGCGATTCATGCCATCCGCAACGAGGTGGAGAATAGCTCCACTAAATATTTTAATTTGAAACTCCGGTTCGTGAGGGACCACTATAAAAAGGGTCTCTTTGAGCTCCAGTTTGTCGGGACTAAGTGTAACCTGGCAGACTTGCTGACCAAGCCCTTGTCCTCCGACCGGATTAACCAGCTAACCCCTTATTTAAAAGACATAATTTATTAAACCCAGTTACGTGGAAAAAGGAGATTGTCGCGAAACGGGGGAGTTTGTTGTTCGGTTTCCGCGGCATTCATGTTTTTAAACCTTTTTAACCAGAGTAATATTTATATATATATATAACAATTTACATATAATATTTATTTACCTGTCTTGGTGTAATGAAGGGCCCTCGCCTTCTGGTCATCTACAAGATCAAAAAAATGAAACTATTAATTGGGCCTGAAACTGAAATGATTATAAGGTGTTAATAATTATTAAACTTGGTAAAAAGGGACTTACCTAAGAGTTTGGGGAAGTTCCGGACCAGTCACTTGGTCACGCTGCTGGTCGGCCCTTTTGGATCTAGTGACCTGGCCGTCACTCTCTCTCCGGCCACTGACCCTTGCGGGTGTCGGCCCTTTTGTCATCTATAATCAAACCTAAGATGCCATGTTCGATATTTGTTGTTTTTAGATGTTTTCATAACACAAGGATTGATTGTGAGTGTTTACTACCATAACCAAACCGAATAAAATACTTACACTAAATGAATCCAGAATCTTGGCTGTTTTCCTCTGGTGAAGATGTCCCTAAAGAAGATGGAAAAAGGACATCATTATAAAGTTCAACACCGTCATGGCCAGTAGTTGGAACGATCTTTTTGCTGCATAGAAAATATCTTCGTTCACATGTTGTGTAATGGCGTTACCTCTAGGGCGGGCCGCGCCTCGACCATGGGGCGAATTTTTCCCACTATTGCGACTACCTCTATTCATTTCCGTGCACACTTTTTGGCACTTTTCAAAATTTTGTGAAGCGCTTTCGGCGACTTTTGGCAAAACTTTCAAGCTCTTAAAAACATCCACTTTTTCTATCTCTTTGATCAAATTTACGGCGTGCTCGGACGTGTCGACTGACTTCATCAATGTGAAAACTGATTGTAACGCTGCACTAGCGTTTTCTTGGCTGGGCGGGCACTAGGTAGTTACAGCCACACACGCCAGGCCAGGATTCCCCATTCTACAAGTGGCGGTAAGAAAGCGTGTAAAATCGCGCCACTATGAGAAAAGGCCAGTTCGCTCGAGACCCCTGCCCCAGAAATCGAATCCAGATGTTGTTGAAGGCCAATAAAATTTGTAATCTCCCTTTCAGAAGGGACCGGCGGATTAATGTTAATGAGCGTGAAACCCAGATTAGGAGCATATTCTTGCTTCTCGCCGAAATTAAAGATTCTGCCCCTAGGCAAATAATTCCCGACAGGGAGATCACGTATCGATGGGGACGCCATCAGTCGTTCGATCTCGCCATCCGTACTACTTTCATCATCAGATGAATAAAAACAATGAAAAGTAATTTTGATTGTCAGCCCCAAAAAGTCTTGCACGCTTGGCAAGATTATGCAAGTCACCATATAGTAACTGTCAGTATCTAACAGTTCGTCTGGTGGCGTGTTCTGCATCCGCGTTGACAAGTTTCTTTTTCCTTGATCCATCTTAGCAATCTCGATCACAAACTCAGAGTGAAAGAAATTTAAAGTTACCAAGGGTTTTGTTTCCAACATTTGTTTGCTCTGGGACCCCTTTTCCTGCAGGTAACCAATGTATTCGGCAACCACGTGATCTAAGGGTTGCAACTCCCCGTTATTCTAGAAGGGCAGTTCATAAATGTTCGGATAATGCGGTACCATTGAATTTAGGATTTTGAAGGAGTTAAGGGCTCTCGCGGTGCGAATAACTTTGTAAATGGTAGTATGGGGAAAATTTACATGATTTGGAAATTGAGAATTCAAATCATCTAACTCCGAAAAGTGAAGAACAGCGAGTTTTTTGCATGTCATAAAATGTTCCCTAGGATCACTAATTGTTTGCTGGGTAACGTATGAACTTGCCAATTTCCAAATTCTGAGAAATTCATCAGAACTGTGGCGTTGCATGCATTCTGAAATTCGTTTAGAAAGGTTTTCAGCTGACAGAAAATTAAATTTTGCGAGTTTTTTGATACTCCTTCCGCATCTCGAAAAACGAGGAGTTTGAGTTTCACTACACTCGTCAGCTGACGACTCTGCTGCTTCAAAAGGCGGCAAATTTGAAAAACCGCTCCTTTTCTGTGACTTGTTTAGGCCCCCAAATTCCATTTTTTTATGAATTTAGTGGTAACCTGCTCTACTCCATCTTCAACGTCAACAGGTGTTGACATGGCAACTTTAGCAAGACTGTCTCCAACTGCAATTTTAATTAACCGGCAACCATCGTTAGGTTTCGAACGTCTCAGATCTTGTGCAGATTCAATCCGCGACTGCACGTCCATTAACACAAAGGACATCTCTTTAAGATATTCGGAGAGACAAGTTCTGGTGAAATGTTTATCGTGACAAAGTTTGTGGAACTGAACCAAATTGTCACTCGGAGAGCGTCCAAGTCTTCCAAATTCAAGGAAGAAAGGGTTATTATTCATAACAGAGCTATAACTGGTGTTCATAGCCCATCTCACAGCAGGGAGATATTCATCCCATGCAGTGTGATCTCCTTGGACCGCAATCGCTAGTTTGGCCTTTAGATCGCAATGCTTTCTCTCCACAGGATTTGCTTGAGGGTGATAACTCGCAACCCTATGTATGACAAAAGCTTGTTGGAGCACCGTGGATAGGAACTGAGGACCATTATCGCATTTAACAATGCGTGGAGTTCCGTATCGTAAGCAGACCTCATTTATCAAAATGGTAACTAGTCTCTGCTTTAGTTTCAATAACTGGAAATAATTCCACGTACCCAGTTGTAACATCACTTACTGAAAAGATGCAAACGTTTCCCTTTTCAGTCTTGGGTAATAGTCCAACAATGTCTACACTAATGAGTTTAAATCTGGGAGGCACAGGGAAGCTAGTATAGACTGCCTGTTTTTTGGAATTGTCAGGTTTAAACCTGATACAGTGGAGACACTTTTCCACGAAGTCATAAATGGAACCCTTCATTCTCATATAAAAATACTTGGCAACAATGCGTTTATAGGTGCCTAATGCACCTTGATGACCAGACTCATCATTTGAATGATTCCACGAAATCACTCTTCTCTGCAAAGCTTTGGGAACTACCAAACAATGTTCATTACCCTCCACAATTTCCAAATGCCGATAACGTACTCCATCCAATACTAGGAACCCTCTTAATAGATAAATACGTGCATCAGGAGCATCCACGGATTCAAGAGTCCAAATTATTTGATGGGTATCAGGATCTTCATCCTGCAAACATTGAAACTCATCCTTGGTGAGGGGTTCCTCATCACTGAGAAATTGGTGAATCAAAACAACTGGTTCGGGCAAACCACCATGCTATTTACCAATGTGTCGCAACATTAAGTCTGCAACAACATTCAGCTTCCCAGGGATGTACTCAACATCAAATACAAAATTCTGGACACTTAATGCCCATCTGGCCAATAAACCTTTCGGATTTTTAAGGGTGATGAGCCATCTTAAGGGGCGATGATCTGTATGTACTACAAAGGGCATTCCTTTGATATACCCCCTGAATTTGCTAATTGCCCAGATAACAGTGAGTGCCTCGCGTTCAGTAGTGGAATAATTCCGCTGGGCCGCATTAAACAAATTAGACGCGTATTCGATGACTTTATAAGGTTTATCACTTCCCTGCACCAACACAGCTTCCATTGCATCCTCACTGGCATTTGTAAACAACTAAAAACCTTGATCAAAGTCAGGCTGTGATAAAATAGGAGCCTCACAAAGCTTTTGCTTAAGCAAATCAAATGCTCTGGCACATTTTTCATCGAAATGAAAGATAGCATCTTTCTTTAGCAAACCATACAGAGGTGCCGCAATCTGAGACAGTTTCGGTATAAACTTACCGAACCAACGGCACGCTCAAACAAGATTTTATTTCAGTGAGATTCTTGGGATAGGACAGGTCCATCATGGCCCTGATTTTCTCTCGATTGGGACTAATCCCTAAGGGACAGATCGTGTGCCCAAGGTATTCTACGGACTCCTTGAAAAAGTGACACTTTGATCTCTTCAATCGAAAGCCGTATTGACATATTAACGTAAATGCTAATCCCAAGTCTTTTAGATGCTGGTCAACATATTCTGAAGCTATAATGAGGTCATCCTGGTAGATCCTACTTGTGACCTCAGTGAGATGTGACATCATTTCATCTACAACTCTCTGTCAATGTGCAGCCGAATTTCATGCTCCCATGGGTATTGTAGTATATGCCATGGTACCCATAGGTGTTATGGTTGCAAATAATTTTTGGCACTCAGGCTGAATTGGTATTTGCCAAAAGCAATTAGTAAGATCCATTGTCGGCATGAATGGATTACCATGAATTTTAGCAAGGATGGAATCAATCCTTGGTTTGGGGTAATGGTCAGGAATAGTGACCCGATTAAAGTTCCCGAAAATCAGTGACCAACCTCATATCAGTACCTTCATCATTTTTAGGGACTAAGAATGACGGCGCTGCCCACTTAGACGAGATAGGCTTTAAATACCCCTTGTCCAGTATCAAGGAATTCTTCTCCCACAGTTGGAGTTTCCGTTTAGGTGAGTAATTATACAACCTCACCGAACATGATTTGGCATCAGGTAATAACTTGATTACCTCAGTTCGACACGAGCCGCCCCAGAGGGTTCTTGAAAAACTTTAAGATGCTGCTTCAACAGCATGTTCACAGCTTGTCTTTGCAGCGGAGATAGGTGAAATCCCTCATCCTTCCGTAACATGACCTCAGCTGTGAGTTCCTCCATTGCGTTGACCATGTTAATTTGCTGGAAATCGAATCATGAAGTACAGAGTCTACGGGAGCTGTACGATTCTTACCATCAGCAAAGTACCATTCCATTGTACCGAAGTTAATTGCAATATTTGCCACCTGGAAAAAATCACTTCCCAGGATAACTCGTGGCATGCAGAAAGCAGGTACAATCATAAACGGAATGTTAAAAATGCGACCAGAAAGAGTGTTTTTTACTACGGCATGATATGTGGTCATGACTTTAGGTTTATTGTCCGCCAGCTGAATTTGATGTCTCTCTTTAGTCATATCAATGCCCTTGGTACTCAAAATGTGAAGTAGCGGTTTACCACCGAAAGAGGTATTGGACCTCCCATTAAGAAGACCCTCCACCTGAGTTCCTTCCTGACGACACTTGACAACAACAAGTTGTGCTTGGGGTCCTTTGCTTTTCTTCACAAGCAAAGTAGCTTCCAGCGAGGTTTGGTTAACCAACAGCACCTCTAGGCTACTCACGCTACTGGTAGACTTGTTATTGTCCCTAGGTCTCTTACTACTACACCGATTAGAACAATTATACATAGTCTTACCTTCCTTCCTGCAGACATAACATCGACGTCCCTTGGATTTATCTCTATCCTGGTTAACTGGTCGCTTCTCAAACCGAGTACTAGGAGTTGTCGATTTGGAATCTTGCGGTGTGAAGTCACTTCGTTCTTGGACTCAGAACGGTCTCGGCGTCGAAAATGACGGCGAGGATTACACTGGTTTTTATCAAAAGACCTAGCTTTGTCTGCGTCTTTCCGCTCAGGAAGATTAGATGTCTGATGAGGGTGAGGTTGTTTTGATGCATTCTTGTCTGTTTCTCTAGACAAGACTTCCATGACATTGTCACGGGCTTCTAGCCCAGACGACGAATCCTTAACAGGCCACTGACGTCTGTGTATTAGTCTCTGTTCTTTATCTTGAACAGCGTCCATCATGCCCTCCAAAGTATCATACTTTGCAGGATTGACTTCACCTCTCTTCTTTGGATGAAAACCGCCATAAATGACGTTCATCTGCGTTCTCTCGGAGACCTTCTCATCTAAGTCTTCGAAAATGTCGGACATCTGGGACATGTAATTAGAGACACTCTGGCCATAACGTTGATCCACCTGTAAAATGCGTGGCCAAATGCTAAAATCTGTTTTTGGAAGACCGTAGCAATGTTCTATGGCATGCCTAGCATCCTTCCAAGTTCGCAAACTTTTTATAGGAGAATGCCACCAAACCCTAGGTTCCCCCTCCATCAAATGTCTTATGAAGGTCATAAAATCCCTTTCTGCTACGTCGAGATCAGACATCAGATTCTCGACTAAGGTTATCCAAATTTCGCATTCTTCTGGACCATTTCCGGTAAACTTACCAGTATGCCCCATAAGACGCATAGCTCGGGCTGGGCCAGATTCTTTATAATGTCCCAGTTGATGATAACCGGTGTCTACGGGAGACTTAGGGGCCGGTGGCCTTGCTAACAGAGTATCAGTGGTATTTGGTGACAAACTTCGAAACCTAGGGACCCCTTCTATTGGCATGGAGGGCGACCTAGACAGATCTAATGGAGATTGATATTGCGAAGTTCTAGTGGAAGATAACGGCAAAGCCGTTCTCTGACCCGCTACTCCCACTGGTGTATTTGGCACCAAGTTTTAAGCAGTGCTACTATTTAAGGATGGATGGTTAACCTTTTGTTGCAACTGTTCAACTGCACAAGCTAAAGCTATATTGGCCTGCTGATACTCATGAATCGTCCGCGAATACTGAGCAGCGGACTCTGCAAGATTATGTTCATAAGTATCTTGCATTCGTATCAATGTTTCCGTAAAACTGACATTAGCTGCACTGGAGAAAACATTCCCTTTAGTTAAGCTAGTCCCTAACTGACTAATTTGTGGCAGCTCTTCATTTACTAACTCAACTACAACAGGAAAATCTAATCCAGAACCTCTGTCTGCTATGATACCAGTTAATTTGGTTCTAACAGATTAAAAAACCAAAGATCATGCGCAAAAGTGAGTGTAAATGTAACACTGATTCTCAGAATCAGGGTGTAGAATGCGTTGTTTGTGAAAGTTATCGTTTATGGTGACGAAGTCACTACTGAAAACGAAAAAACCGCGTCAAAAATGAATAGAACTAAATACTTGTTCAGTATTGGGCAGAGCCAGGGACTGGGTGCCGTTCTTCGTCTAGCGCTGGCCCACAAGTGCCCATCCGCACATCCTATACAAATCGTTTTGAGCGTGCTGCTTTGCGTACAGCGGCAACGAGTGCCACTCTGTGCGCAAGCAAGAAGAAAGGAAGCAAGAATTACAATGAGAATAACAAACTTTTCTGACTTACCAGAAGGAGCTTCCAGAGCAGCAGAAGCAGTGTGAAGGAATCCAACTAAGATTCTTGCCAATCAGGAATCATTTCTGAAAACACACTGGAATCTACTTTCACAGATCGATGAGAATAAAATCCAATACACATAAAATTAAATACACTACATATGTGCCCCACATTGGGCGCCAATTTTATAAACTTAATTCTGCGGGTATCTATTTTATTGGCTGTCTTAAGGCCTAGACAGCCTGCAGGTTAGGTAGCACTACCTGAAGGTATTTCGAAACCCCAAGTTTTGAGTACCTCCTTGCTTCCTAGAGTGTCCACAGGATAAGTTGTTTATTCTGACGCACTCTCCGAGCCATTCTTACCATAATTGATTTCCGTACTGTGTAGATCAGCATTTGAAGTTACTGGTAAACCCTTGTTCACTTTTACCCTATTATTTGAATTAAATCACGAGTACGATCTCTTGCTAAGAGTATGATCCTTTATTTAAGTAAGTATGTGCAAAAATGATAATGAACGACCTGATAGGCGTGATTAAATGCTAATAATAATAATCGTTAGGAACGAACCCCCATCATAAGCTATGAGTGATCAACTACTGACTAAAGAGGCTTACATGGACATCCAGTATACACGGGAATACCAAAGCTTCTAAGGTGGAGTTCAGAACACAGGACTTGATAGTCCTGTCAGGTTTAGGAACATCTACTCTTGGATCCACAGCAGTTGTCTCTTCCTCTGTCCTTGCACCCTCTTTTATTGTGCATAATTAGCCTCCTCTGCATAAAGCAGCAGGGTGCCAACCCATTAGCTAATTAGCCAACCACTGGCACATGCCGTATGGCTACATAACGTCTACCATGACTGTGACGTATTGGCCATTGTTGACAGCAGTATAAGAGGTCATAGATCAGCAAAACTGAGAAGGAGATTTGGAGGAGCATTATGTGGGAATACACTAAGTGACGTAGCATGGTATATGTATACACACAAATTGCATAACTCAATCATTGATGACAGGCAAAAATAACACAAATAAGGCAAGTTCTCACAACATTACATTTAGCACATAGCATCTTGCCATGGGACTTCGCCATCAGTTGTCATCATTAAGGCTGCAATTGCATTGCAGACATTGGTACTGTTTCGTTTGTGGTTGTTGCTTCCTAGCCTATGTAGTGGTTCTACTGTAGCTTGCTGCTGCTGTTGCCAATCGCCGAGAATGACTTGCCCGTCCACTTCCCTATTGACAAAGCCAACAGGAATATATTGGCGGCTGTTGATGGAAATGTCCGCTTCTTTATGGTGCAGATAATTGTGGAGGACGCAGGAAGCTTTTACCATCAGATCAACGGTTTCGGGCGCAGCAAAGTCCATTCTTAAATAGAATCACCACCTTGTAGAAAGTATTCCGAAGACATTTTCGACGATGCGCCTTGCTTGGCAAATCCGGTAGTTGTGTACGTGCTGCATTTTAATGAAGGTGGGTTCCGCTGTAAGCTTTAATAATGTAAGGTTTAAATAGCAATGCCCCATCGCCTACCAACACATACGGAAGTTCCGGTCTCTGCTCCAGAATTTGTGGGTTTTCTGTCCCGAGCATTCTTTTGACTCTTGCTGGACGTGGAACAGCAAACTGATCCTCTTCAAACCCTTTTCCGATCTTTGAGCGAGCCTAGATCCCAGCGTCATTGTTGCGTCCTGGCTCACCAAATTCCATAAATGTAACTTTATACGTAGCATCGGCAACAATCTTTAGGATAATGCTAAAAAAGGCTTTGTAACCCGAGTTAGATGGTGCTCTGATACGAACATGTTTGCCATCAATGGCACCAATGCAATCAGGGAATTGCCATAATTCCCATAACTCGGATGCGATATTTTTACACTTCTGTTCAGATGGGGTCGCCATGAAAAATAGCATAAGAAAATTCCACAGTTCACTGCATGTATCTTGATTGATAGCATGTACTGTGGATCTTCCTAGACAGTAACTGCAAACAATTGTCTTTTGCTCGTCTCCTGTAGCAAGGTACCTGATAATCTGTTCCCAAAGTAAATAAATGGTTATTTATGGTGGCAACATGTCATGAAGTATTGGTAATCCATTTCTACATTACCTTAATGTTACTATCAGCCGTTCTTTGAGACTGATTGGATGTCTTACGCTATGCTTCTCTAGATGTGGTCCAACTAAATTCAGCAGTTCTTCAATAATTGTAGGAGTCATGCGAAATGATTGAAAGAAGGTTTGCGAGTCGTAAGTAAGCATATCTCGGACAAGGGATCCACACTCTCTTAGAATAGCAATATGAATAGATTCAATAACAGTGCATATTTCAGAATTCGCACCGAGCAATGGATAAAAATGATCTCATCACTTGTCTTTCGCGAGTGGAGTATTAGCCGGATCCACTATCGGTGACAGCGATTTTGTATTTCGTTGCAGCACCAAAAGTTTCAGCAGATGCAAAGTCAGCTGAAGTTGAAGCAGAAGGTCAATCACAGATGGCACGATCTATAAAAAAGAGATTACAATTAAATAATAAATTTTAATTTGGCGCAGTACATACAGTTTTATGTGGATATTACTGGCTACGCTCACAACGTATAAACGCACGTATGTGGATCTTTAGATTGATATTTGGCCTTTAGTGGGATATGCAGGCCATATATATATAATAATATATAGCTGCATTTGAGACATGTAACATTATCATGGGACATTTATGCATACAATTATATCTCTTTGCCCTAATAAATGAACGTCCATTATTTAGGTTTATGTAGACCATATTTATTAATATATAGATGTATTTGAGACAAGTAACATTATTATGTGGCATTTATGCATATCATTATATCTCTTGGCCCTAATTAACAAATGTGCATTCTTTTTGGTTTATGTAGGCCATATTTATTAATATATACATAGCTGTATTTGAGATATTTAACATTTTGATGGGGCATTTATGCAGTGTCCCTCTGTTTTGTTTATGGCATTGCATAATATAATATTTATCATAACTGCTTATTCTTTATTAAAAACACTTATTGTTTAATATAATTACTTATTCTTTATTATATCTACTTTTGTATTAGAAGAAACATCACTTTTTATAATATATTTACTATGTTTGAAAAATGTAGTGTTGTGTAGTTTAGCACAGAAATATTGCTAGGAGCGACACCTAGCGATACAAAATTTATATACAGTAGAGAAGCTCATCTGACGCGTGTTACAGCGCTTTTGCTAGTGGGCGGTACGACCTGTCTTTGCATTGTGAACCTGTCAGCATCCGACGTCGAGATAGTGACGTATTTTTCCTAAAAATTTAGCTCGGCATTGGTCGCTCGATTGTAAACTAGGCATAAAACACGTTGAATCCGATGTTGGTTACTGGTCAGGAAATGACCACTTTTGAAGCATACAGTAGCGCTACCATACCGCCAGTGCCAATTATCATTGAAAGTGCCGCATCAGCCAACTTGCCAAACATCGTTGAAAGGAACTGCCATAGAAAAGGTAAAAATTAAGCTTTATAATTAATCAAAATTTAATTAAAAGTTTGAAAATATGTATAGTGTAAGGGTGCAGGGTCCCACGGTGCGGACCTCAATGGTAGAGTACACAGGTAACCGGCATCAATTCACGAACTTCTTTATTCGATGTCTTTAAAAAACCGTAACGTTACAAAAACAAGACCGCCGCTGACTCACGGACTTACAAACTTTAACTGAAGTTACATAAAAGAAAACAATACAAGTGGCTGACCTAGCTTGGTCAGGCCCTCAACACAACTCCCGTCCGCCGGCCAAGGTTCTCCTTATAAATCCTTATCTCGCCCTGGCGGCAACCTGGGCGGCACAATTGCTCAATCTTCCGGCACATTTCCAATTGCAACATTGCATTGCCCACGATCCCCTATATTAATCACCGCATTTCGTCACACCCCCATAAGAGTTAAACAAGTCCCTGGCCAAACCATACAATCCGTGACAATAAGAACTGACCAATAAAACACAAAAACAACAATCAAAAACTTAATACCATCGGGCAAATCTGACCATTCTGATTCTTTAGTTCGTATTGCCGGGCACGCTGTCTTGGACGTCGACGATCTATAGTGATGGGCTACGCCAAATAGTTGACCTCCGGAACAGGACGGGGAACACGATATTTGGCGGCAACTCGTCCATTCCTGATGGCAACTCAACAACGAAGGCCCTTTGGCATGGCGGAATTGGACGACCAGCCTGCTCCGCCAATTCCCGGTCCTAATCTTCCTCTTCTCCGTAACCCCCAGGCGGTGGTCCACCCCCTTCATTGCCCTGACGTGGGTGGGGAACCCATGGACGATCGTCCCTAGCATGGTGTCCCATACGATCTGACCCTGATGCTTCCATGCGAAGTGCAATGTCCTCGAGCACTAGGCTGCGCACGTGGTTGACAATGTGGTTGACAGCACGGTGGTTGTGGCTGCATCACTGGCGGATGTGCAAATCGAGCCCCACGCTGTCCAGGACCAGCACCTTGACCCTCATCATCGAGGAAAAAATCCACCCCAGCCAGTGTTCCAGTAACAGCTCGACGACGGCCCCCAACAGCGATGGTTACGTCATGGTGGCAGTGCTTTTATAAGCGTGATGCGCCATGTCTAAAAAAATCTTGAAACAACAAACGCACATGTCTAAACATTTTCCTCACAACCATGCAAATTCTCACATAACATTGCAAAGCACCGTAAGCAACAGACCGTCTCCTAACAACCAACATTCGAGAGCAACCCAGCCAATCATGCGAAAAAGCCGCAAACAACAAAAAACAAACAATTTAACGGAGACGGCAGCGACGGGACAGAAGACAAAGGAGCACGTGAGCAGCTGCGCGTCAACAAGACTGGGTCGAGTCCATTATCCACCTTAACCGAGGGTAAGCGGTAAGTTTTGCGTGCACCAACCTCAACCAATCTTTGGCGCCAAACCCAAATTTCCGTGCCTGAACCGCCAAAATTTGAGGCGTCATCCTAGGATGATATTGTTTTAAATTGCCAACATGAATTGTTGATACATGGCCCGTACCCCGCCTTGTATCCCGTATTGCGTAATTTACCTCCGAAACCTGCTCTAACACCTGATATGGCCCATGGTACGGGGCCTGAAACTTCCCCTGACCCATACGGCCAGGGGCCAGATCTCATAAGAACCCAGCCTCCCACCCCTAAAGTAGCAACCGGACGACGCCTGTCAAAATATTTTTTTGCCTCACCTGGGCAACAACCAGATCGTCTTTAGTACTCCTACAATGCTTGCTCAATGGAATAGCAGGGCCCACTGTTAAAGGCTGCCCTAAAACATTATGAACAGGTAACCGGGGAAAAACCCATGCATCAATTCAAAGATGGATGCAGCCAAAGATGACTGCCTGGAGAAATTATATGCCCTTACTGCGCGAGCTAACGCAGTGGGCCATCCACATTTACAAACCCCCTGCGGTGCCATAGCCCTAACGGAAACGAGAGGGTCTGTATTAACCGCTCAACCAGACCATCCACCTGCTCATGATATAGCGTGGATGCCCTATGCTGAATACCATACCGCCGAAACAAATCCTGCGTTCGTCTACTCAATTGATGGGTCCCACTATCCAAAATAAGAAACTTAGGGACCCCAAAATGATCAAAAATGGCCAAAAAAATTTCTCAATTGCAACCGCATTTGTTTGCTTAAAAGGGGTCGCCACACACAACCACATACTATAATCCATTGCAACCAACCAATGAGCAGCCCACCCATTCGCCCTCGGGAAAGGGCCAGCAAAATCAAAGCCCCTTTTTACAGCAGGATCCTCACCCTTAATGAGCTGCAACAACCCTGGAGCCAAAACCCGCGGAATTTTAATAAGCTGACACTGTGGGCACGAAGCCACAAACCGACTCACTGCTCTCTTTATTTGGGGCCAATAACACTCTTGTTAACAGAGCCATAGTCTTAGTAACCCAAAAATGACCCGCCAATGGATGGTAATGACACTGTTGAATAACATCTGTACGCAAATGTTCCAGCACGACCAATAATAACCGTGCAGAGTCTGAGGGATTAAAGAAATACAACTTTCCCCCAAAATAACATAACCCTTCGGATTCACCGAATGGAATGCTGCTTTAGCATGCAGCCCATCCAATGATCGATCATTCTGCTGTTCCTGTGCCACATCGATACGTGTTTGCAACAAATAAATGTATGCACCATCTTCCACCATTAGACGGACATCCAAACTTGGGACGGGATATCGGCTTAAACAATTCACATCCTCATGAAAACCCCCTTTTTATATTCGACCTCATAAATAAATTCCTCCATTTTAGCTGCCCAACGACTCAACTGGCTAGATGGGTTCTTCAAAGACCGGAGATAACACATCACATGATGGTCCGTAACAATAGTGACCTTATTTAAAAAGAGATAATGTCAAAAATTTTCAGCTGCCTATACAATCGCTAGTGCTTCCAATTCAGTGACCGTATAACGGGTCTTAACAGGCAACAACGACCGGCAAGCATAAGCCAAAACTCGCTGCTCTGATTAACTGCCCTAATACAAAATAGCACCAAAACTAATCCACGATGCATCCATATGAAATCACATTGGGGCCCCTGGGATAAACATAGCCAGCACATGAGCCATACACAGGGCCTCCTTTAATCTACCATAACTATCTTCACACAACGAGGACCAAACAAATGGAACATTTTCCTGTGTGAGATCAATCAATGGCCGAGCTACTGTGGCAAAACCCTCCACAAATCTACGATAATAACCACACAGGCCCAAAAAACTTTTAACCCCCTTTTGCGTCTCAGGCCTTGGCAAATTCCTAACCGCTGCCACTTTATCAGGGTCAGTAGCAACTCCCTTTGCACTAATTAAGTGAGCCAAATAACGAACCTGCTCAAACCCAAAAAAACACTTAGACGGCTTTAAGAGTATATTATGCAACAGCAAAAGTTGGAATACGGCTGGTAACCATGCCAAAAATAACAGAAAAGTAGGGGCAAACATAATAACATCATCAAGGTAAACTAAACAGGCCTTCCACTACAACTGCAAAAAAACCTGATCCAACCCTCGTTGCATGGTAGCTGGGGCGTTACACAACCCAAACGGCATAGGTGTAAATTCGAAATGTCCTTCAGAACAGGAGAAGGCAGTCTTCTCCTGATCACTCCTACTCATAGGAACCTGCACATATCCAGACATGTCCAGCATTGCAAACCACGCAGAACCCTGCATAGCATCCAAAGCATCATCAATCCTAGGGAGCGGAGAACTAGCCACGACAGTATTCTGGTTTAATTTACGGTAGTCAACACAAAATCTTACCGAACCATCTTTCTTTTTAACTATCACCACGGGACTAGAATAACGGATCTTAATAGGGGTAATCACCCTCTGTCTCAACAATTCAGCCAGTTCCTGCTTAACGATTTTCCGAACACTCGGGGATAAACGTCTTGGTGCCAAATACACAGGAGGACTATTCTAAGTATCCACGAAATGCGGTGGTAACTTACTTAACCATAACTCCTGAACAGACAAAGCAAACGCTGGCGAAAACCCAACAATAAATGACATAATTCCCTACGCTGGCCCTTCGACAAAGTGGGGCCCAGATTCAATAATGACCCCGATAACAAATCATCAGTCAACACATCAGCCGACCCAATGCCAGATCCATGGTCCTCTGTCCCCCATCACAAAAACCGACTTAGGATCATCAATTGCAGTAATGGATGCGACCAATGAGCCTTCCTCCAATGTTAGCGTTTCGGCCGTCAAAATAGCTATCTGAAAAAGACAACAACGATTCCAATGGAAGCGCCTCAATTAATACAAGATCATCTTTAAAAGCCCCATCCGGCAGCATATACATAACTGACGACTCTGAACACGGAGGTAACGTAACTGGCTGCAACAGCCAAACAGGAAGCGGCAATCGCCCATCAGATCCCTGCACCAGTACGTCCTCATTCTGAAAAGGTGCCACTTGGTCCTGACGTCGTGAAGATGAGGCGCTATCATAACCTCAGTACGCACAAACGGAAACTGTTCCGACGGGACATCTTGATAACAAAATGAATGAGACATTGGCAATGCCACCAGTCCCATAGGATGACAAAAAATCCCACCCTAAAAGGGCTACCTATTTTGGGTGTTCCAACACCCTAAACCGAAGTACGCATTTATGTCCTACGACAACGACAGCTTCGGTTTTTTTTTCATAAACCGGATATCCTGTTGTGACACATTATACAACCGTCGCAAATGCCTAGATGGCAACAGGGTCAAGCTAAAATATGCGAAATAATCCTCTGATAACACCGACAAAACCGCAACTGTATCCACAGTCATTACAGTGGAACGATCACCAATGGACAACATAACTGTCAGAGAAGCAGACCACTCATCCCATGCCACATTCGGAGCACCTAAGCAATGTGGCACCTGTATTTGTGCCAATGGTGCAGTCGGTACAACCTTTGGTAAACCAGAATCCGATGCAGCAGCCACATCCGGTTCATTAACCGATGCCACAGCATTCCAAGGGGCCTTCTTCTTAGGGCAATTTCTACGAATATGGCCCAACTCCGCACAGGACCAACAAGCCATCTGTGATAGCCCCGAAACCTTAGGGCCTGCAGGCGGTATTCCCACTGTCAGCACTGGTGTAGACGTCGGTGGGGCCCAAGACATCACAGGTCTACTAAATAAATATGACTCCTCCAGATCAATGAGTGCCAGCCAAAGTTCATCAAGCGTAAGAAATCGTTTTCCTCTCAAGGCCAGATGATAACACAGCAATAGTCCCGATAAAACACCTTAAATGGTATTACCCACCAGTGTCCCTAGGTTTTACGAATGAGCCATGGAGGACATCTTAATCAGGTAGCTCTGCACGGATTCATTTGTTCCCTGTTTCCTAGAAACATACTGCCGCCATAATCTTGGACTTTAAGCAGTTGAGCCAAAAAACAGCCGTAACCGAGCCGCCAATTGTGGTTAATTTAAATATAACAACTCATGACTGCGCATGGCGAACCACTTAGCCACTTTACCTGTCAAATGTGCCCTTAATCGTCTTGCATAACCATCCACAGGCAATCCCTCCGCCTGCATCATGCCTTCAAAAGTACTGAAAATCTCGGAAACATCACAGATTCCATCATACGTAGGTCCCGGAGTCCGCATATTTACAAATACCGGTATAGTGGATATAGGTCGAGGCTGCTCAGCAACATGTATGCTCTGTTTCCCCAGGCATGTCGATGGTCACGTAGAGGTCATCCAATACTCTCATGCCAGGAGGCTGCCCCATATATCGCCCATAAATAACATGGTTTGCATGGGTTAACAATTCACAAGCAGATCCTCCCCAGGCTTGTAACGCCAACTGCCATTGAATGGGAGGGTCCATCATAACATCCTGTCTTCGGTCAGGTAACGGAGTAGATTAGGCCACAAGCCCACCATGCCCAGGCGGCGGCCCACGCATATCCGATTTATTCAAAATGTTAGCATTTGTCCATGCACGGTTATGTACACCATCTGCTCGATCCTTAAGACTCATTGTTTCTTAGTTGCAAACTCTTTTGTATGGGGATCGCTGGTAGATCAATGGAGAAAACCCAACCTCCACCATGTAAGGGTGCAGGGTCCCACGGTGTGGACCTCAATGGTAGAGTTTACAGGTAACCGGCATCAATTCACGAACTTCTTTATTTGATATCTTTAAAAAACCGTAACGTTACAAAAACAAGACCACCGCTGACTCGCAGACTTACAAACTTTAACCGAAGTTACATAAAAGAAAACAATATGAGTGGCTGACCTAGCTTGGTCCGGCCCTCAACACAACTCCTGTCCGCCGGCCCAGGTTTTCCTTATCTTGTCCTGGCGGCAACCTGGCGGCGCGATTGCTCAATCTTCCGGCACATTCCCAATTGCAACATCGCATTCCCCAAGATCCCCCATACCGATCACCGCATATCCCACATTCCTGATTTGCGCTTGAATTATACCTTAGGGGGATCGCCCCAATAGATACTTGCTAATTTCGAGGATATTTCAAAATGTAGGCCAAATTAAACATGTAGGTGGCTGTTTTAGGAATAGAAATTCGAACGGCTATTTCGAAGACTTCGCCACCTAAATGTATAATGTTCATTTAAAAATATTTTGAAATGGCTTCGAAATGAAAATGTTAATTAATTGATATAGTTCATTTCAAGGCCATTACAATCATGTATAGATAATTTTTCATTTCAAGGCCATTTCAAAATGTAGGCCCAATAAAACATGCAGGTGGCTGTTTTAGGAATACAAAACTTTTGAAATGGGCTCGAAATGAACAATATCAATTAATTGACATGTTCATTTCGAGGCCATTTCAAAATGTAGGCATAATTAAACATCGAAATGAACATGTCAGTTAATTGATGTTGTTCAATTCGAGACCATTACAATCATGTATAGATAGTTGTTCCTTTCGAGGCCAATTCAAAATGTAGGCTAAATTAAACAAGCAGGTGGCTGTTTTAGGAATAGAAAACATTTTTAAATGGGCTCGAAATGAACGAGTATTTATACCCCAAGTAGCAAAGTTCGTCATTTAGACATTATTTTTGACCAAAAAAATAACCAAAAAATTGTTGGGATCGGACATGCACCTCCATCCTGTCTCTGGGGACCCAGCGTGGTGACGCGCTGGTCTATATCGGTCCGGTAGGGGAGAGTGACGCAAAACGCCCCTAGCCGTTCGTGACCTTTCCTTCTAGAAGGGTCCTTTACCCTTTGTCTTTCTTTAGTTGCAATAAGAGAGCCCAGCGGAGTGCATGTGCTATAATACAGTTTGTAATTCGGAGATGTAAACTAAAATAAACTTAACTTGTTTTTACTTCTAAATAAATTCGAACGTGAATTTCATCAGGTTATGGGCCTAGTACGGTA
>JAQGAE010002103.1:0-19267 GCA_034696685.1 Julus scandinavius | reverse complement strand
TTATCAAGCTATTTTAGACAATTTTTATTTTTATTTAATCTCTTTTTGTTTGGCTGGAATTGTGTTTTAAAATTTCAACCATTGAAAGTGACAGGGTTGTGATTCACCTTAACTAAAACTAATCCCTCACTTTTTCCAAATATTACATTTTTTCCTGACTTCTCCAGTTCATTTCAATTTCCCAGACAATTCCAGGTTTTAACCCCATAAAAGTGAAAAATTTATAACAATATTTTCTGCTGTTTGGGGTCCAATTTTCATATTTAGCCCGGACCTGTCATCGGCTCGGCCTGATGACGCGTGATCTTAAAAAACTTGAAAACCACCCAACTAATAAGCACAATTTGTATTTCAGATAAATTAAACTTATGATTTATATTAGATTTAGATGTCAATGCTGGGGAAAACCAACAAAAGTGAGACCTTGATCCAAACAACAGGATTCCATGTTTTATCAGGTAGTTAAACTCTGGTTTTGAAAAAAAAACTAAAGTATGATGAGCACAAACTTCCTGTTATTGACAGTGATTAAAAAGGCAAATCTTGACAAACACTTAAAAAATATTTTACCTAACAAGTTCTTGTTGACAACAATTTACAATGTGAGAACAAATCTTCCTGGAAAATTCCAGGTTTCCCTCATTTATTTTAAAACAATTCATGATATTCAAGTTTTTTGTTCGATTTCTCTAAAATGGCAAGCGATAAGAAGTACGACCAAATATCCTGTTGGTTTTCATTGATCTTGAAAAATGTGTTTTCCCCATTTTTTTTTCCAACAGTTTTCCAAAAAGCTCGACCTTTAACGTAATTTTTCTCACCAAGGTTAGCGCGTGTGAGCGTTTAACCAAATTTAATGAAAAAAAACCCCAACAGTTTGATGCACATGATTCCACATGATTGCGGGACACGCACAGATGAATTTAAATGTTATCTTTTCTAGGAAAAATACATGTCCGAACAATGTTTTTATTTTCTAAAAATGCCATTTTGAACATAAGGAAATCCCAACGCGTCGTCGGAAATGTAAAACGGGAATTCATTTTTGCTCGAACAAATAAACCGGACACAACCGATATGACAACTAGGTTACAATTGTCAGAATCCTTCGGATGGTAGCTTCGCACCACTAGTCTCTCGGCCAAGCACAAGGACCACCGGTCCGAGCCTGTGGTTCCTCTCGTACCGAGCAGGATTACTATCGTAGAAACATATTACTACGTGTTACTAGTATAAATTCAGACTTAGTGAAAAATGCTTCGATTTAAATCAAATTTGGCACATACATAGAACAATAGCGTAGGAACAAAAAACTTGGGTACTTTCCGGTTATCTCGACCTCACTTTTCGGTTATGTGGATTTCATAAAATTCATTTTAACCTAACCTAACTTAACCTAGCCAAATGTAAGAAGGTTAGGTTAGGTTAGTTTTCATTGTTTCATGAGGTCGAGATAACCGGAAAGTACAAAACTTGTTCCGGATATGCGACCAATATCGGATTTTTTATTTTTCAAAAAGACTGTGCACCCGCTGAGGCGTTCAGTTGTAATCCTTCGGATGGTAGATTCGCACCATGTCCTCTCAGCCAAGCACAGGGACCACCAGTCCGACTTCATTTTTCAACAAGACGGTGCACCCACTCACCGTGCTTGAGAAATGGTCGAACCGCCACAACAGGAAACGTCATGTTTCGCCGGCCACCGAACAGTCCGGACTCGAATTCGGTGGATTACAAAATTTGGGAAGTTCTTCGGGAAAAGGTTTACAAATCGAAGATTAATAATATCGAAGACTCAAAACTACCAATTAAGAAAACTTGGATCGAACTTGACCGGCGTATAAGCAATTCGTGGATCAAAGAACTGCGCGTTAGACTCAGGGCTTGCGTAAAGGCCACCGGAGAACACTTTGAGCACATTTTATTGTTCATTTTTCTTCTGACAATATTGTTCTATGAAAGTGCAAAATTTCATTTAAATCGAAGCATTTTTGCCTAAGTCGGAATCCATACTAGTTACACGTACTAATACGTTACTACGATAGTAATCCTGCACGGTACGAGAGGGACCGGTGGTCCTTGTGCTTGGCCGAGAGGCCAGTGGTGTGAAGCTACCATCCAAGGGATTACGACTGAACGCCTCACTTTCTCGTGATTTTTTTTATTCGTTTCTAGTTTTTTATGACTCACAGTGTATATTCAAAATACTTACTAAATTAATAACAACAAAAAAGTACAAAGTGATAATATATCTTAGTTTAATGAATTCTACAAATAATGCATGAAAAAAAAACCTAAATGTATTTGAAAACCACATCTTTTTTGTCCTGAACAGATTGTAGTTCCATCTTGACGGGAGACTTCAAGAAATTGCTGAGCATTTCTTCGGTATAGCCGATCAGAAAATACATTTTTCTAACTAGAAGAGTGCGCTGAAGCACTCCGGCGATGATGATGACGTTGTGCCGCCGTTTTATGATCACTTCGGACACGAACAAGTTGTGCCAAGTGCCGTAGATGAACTTGCGAATGAACAAGTCGTCCGTTGCCGTCTCGGAAGCCCACTGGCCGTCGAGTAAGTTAGCTGTAAGCGACAAACGTGAATTAATATTCCGTCAAAAATCTTACTAGAGAGATGGTCCGAGTAGCGCTGAACTTACTCGTATTCCATGAGTTCCAAGACTTTCGGTGCGCAAGATGGTGCGGTTTATTGGCCATTTCGTAAGTTAAGGCTTGGGATTGATTCCGCGTTACCTTGTATCTACCGGCCTGAGCTTTCTGGCAAACGGCTGATGTGTGGATACTTGTTCTCAAACAATTGTTGACACTCCAGGAGTGAAGTATATTCTGTAAAACACAAAACAGGATTTATAGCGAGTTTTACAGCAAAATAGCCAAAAATTGGCATAAAAATTACAGGAACCTTGTAATTTTTGGTGTAATCGAGACTAATCCTGTCCCACACTTCTGACTGATTATTCACACGTTATTAAAGCAGTGTTTTTGACCTTTTATAATTGACGGCACACCAAACAAGGTCTAAAATTGTCACGGCACACTGAGGAACATCAAAGTTTGTAAGCATTTATTGTGTTTAAGCTGTAAACACGATGTTTTTTCTGACAGTCATCAATTGTAAAAACATGTGTATCAATTGAAACATCTTAAGAGGCCCTTTGAAAAGATAAATAGGCGAAAAATACACTTTTAGGAGCCCTTATGCCATCACGAACTCAACAATTTGCATTAACTAGAGTTGAAAGTACTCAATTTTCGACAATTTAAGTTTTCACGGTGACAGTAAATTACTGTGGGATGCTTCTTTGTGTGAAATATGAAGTGTTTGTTTGGTATTTACCTGCAATGCCAGTCTTTGAATCATTTTAAGTTGATAATATCAGAAATTTTCATGAAAAACGAACATTAGCAACGATGGTGTACGACTTGTGATTATCCTATTAAAAAAATGTGATGCCACTTCCGGTTCAAGTCCTTGAGGCGGTAAATACATTACGTAGAAATAGCTTCTACTTTCGTCATGCGCGGATCATGTCACGCATGCGCAATATTGCTTGTAGAACCTATTTAATGGTGTTATTTAAAATATCCACAAAAAATGGAAATTCAACGCTTATGCTCCAAATGTATTTATAATCTAATTTTATACGTAGTTAGTGTATTATCACGCCTTTGGAATTTAAACATAAGCATAATTATGAATTTTAAATTTAACTATAATGCCTTGATCAACGTTATATCCTGTATGTGCGTAAATTTCAATATGGCCGCCACATCAGAGTATTATTACATCTGATTATTCCATTACAAAAATATGATGCCACTTCCGGTTCAAGTTCAAGGCGGAGAATACATTACGTATGTAATACCTTTTACTTCCGTTATGCGCCGTTTGTTACGCATGCGCGATACTGCTTATAGAACTTATTTAGTGGGATAATTTCTTCAACGATATTCTATCATCGAGATTTTATATTTAGCTTTTTGGCTCCGGATGTATTTATAATTTATTGTTTAACGCAATTCGTGTATTATAATGCCTTTAAAATTTAAATTTAAACTCAATTATGAATTTTAAACTTTATTATAATGCCTTTATAAACGTTATATCCGGTATGTGCGTAAACTGCAATATGGCCGCCACATCGCAGTATTATGTGATTATCTTGTAATAAAAATATGATGCCACTTCCGGTTTAAGTTCTTGAGGCCGTATATATATTACGTATAAAATATCAGAGATTGTAAATTTAACTGTTAAGCTGCAAATGTATTTATAATTTAATGTTTTACGCAATGAGTTTATGTTATGCCTTTTACTATTAAATATAAACATAATTATGAATTTTAAACTTCATTATAATGCATTTTTAAATGGTTTATCTGGTATATGCGGGATCTCCAACATGGCCGCCACATCGCGACTGTATAGGTGAGGAGGGTTTCTGGTAGTTTGTTTTTCGTTTAATTTCGTAAATAGATTTAAATGGAATCGTATAAAAAACCAAGTTGGAAAACACCTAAAGTTAGGTTTAGGAACAGGAATCCCAAAACATTTCACTGGATATTTGTTTCGACTGGTCTACTCGTATTTTTTAGTAAACCTATCTACGATATGATTGTGCTGCCAATTATTCAATTTGTAGTTCCTCCCATTGAAGAGAAACCTGTGGAAAGTAAGTTAATATTGCTAAAATTAACTGACTCTTAAAGGTTAAGGTTAAAAAACTGTGCTTATTTTGTAGGTGTGGAACCGACGAAGACAACGAAGTAGCACTAAAGCTGACCAAGTGGAAGTTGCATAGATATAGACAAGTAGACTCAACTCTAAACATATTTTCTACACTTTATTTCTTATAAAATACCACCATGGCCAATAAAAGGAGACGAAATCAAGCCAAAAAACGTGGTAATTATATATCGATGTCGTATTGGATTGATTGTTTTGAATTTAAGAGCCCCCTAAGGAATCTAAGGCCATATAATATAGTACATAATTTGTACAAGTACATAGAGCTAATAGAATAACCTGGAAGAACGTGGCCGATTTATAGAGGAACTATCCCGGTATTCGGCTGAAATTAACAGTGGAACGTTGTGAAAACCTTAACCGACCCAGTCGGGAATCGAACCAGACTTTCTTCCATATTTTTGGATTTTGCTAAGGCATTCGACACTCCCTCACCAACATTTGTTATTAAAACTTAAATCATATGGGGTCAATTCCCTTACAATTTCATGGATATCTGCATTTCTGACAGGAAAGAAGCATAGGGTTGTAATTAATGGAGCTGAATCACCACTGGTGTACCCCGAGGTAGCATCCTCGGCCCCTTACTTTTCCTCTTATTCATAAACGACCTTCCAAAGTCGCTGTCTAGTAATTCAAAACTTTTTGCTGATGATTCCAATATATATGATGAAGTGGATTAAGGCACATGTTTCTCCCCAAACTCCGGGGCGATCTCGTCGTGCTGTCTTGCTGGTGCGATGAGCGGCAGTTGAAATTAAATAAGGCTTGGTGGTGCGTTTCTCTCGTAAACAGAAAACTTGCCAACCCGAGTACTTTCTGAAAGGTGTTCAACTCGCTGTCGTTGATACTGTCAAGTATTTGGGAGTTTAAATTACAAAAAACCTTTCTTGTGTGACATTCCAAGGTAGGGATGAAGGTCATTGGCGGGCCCGGCTAGTTGCGTAATGTGTTGTCACGGAATGTGAGATATGTGAGCCCTCTCTGTTTCCCCGGGCTGACCCGCATTCCAAGAGAGGTTTGCTGGGAAGCTCGGGTGGACAGAGAGGGCAGTCGGGATTGAGAGGTGAACCCAGACAGGTCACCTGGAGTTTTTATGAGCTCGAGCTCAGGTCTCGGCTTTTGAGTTGTTTTTCGGGGAAAGAGAGTTGCTGCCTGCGTTCTTGAGTTTATGTTCTTAATCAGTAAATAAAGTTATCATTTTTCGTGAATTACGTGCCCGGTTACGGTTCTTCGGATGACACGGTCTTTTGGACATAACACTTGGAATCACCATTTCACAAAAATTGTTGGTGCAGCGAACCAACGCCTCAGATTCGTTCGACGCATATTTCGAGAATGTGCGGAAAATGTAAAGGAAGCTGGCTACGCAACTCTGGTTTGCCCTATTTTGAAATATTGCGCTCCTGTTTGTAACCCTCACAGGATGGTTCATATTCAGGATGTGGAGATGGTCCAGTGTAGGGCAGCCAGATTTGTTAAGGGCAGTTATCAACATTCCTCGAGTGTGACAGAAATGCTGGACTCTCTAGGTCCAGGCGCGAAATGTTATCTATCGGGTTATTCAAACGTTTTAATCTCTCTTAATTCATATCTTGTTTCCCATATATAAACGCCTAACGGCCACTCTAGAAGTAGGCAATCACTCAAATCCTTTGACCGAGCTTCGTGCCAAGACAGATGCTTACTATTGGGCCTTTTTTTGCACGCGATTAGACGATGGAATGGCCTTCCTGGCGATTCTCATGATTTAGTAAAAATTGAATTTAACAATGATGTGCAAGTCGCTTCTGACGTAGGAGCAATCTCCATACGGCATTTATTTGCTGACTGTAGGGTACTGAGTGGAATTGAATGTTACCAGAGTCTCTTGATTGCCGAGTGGACACATCAAGTTGAGTTCAGCACTTCGTTACATTCAATCCGTAATAGCCCGGGAGTAGACTTTGTACGGGCACTCCAAGTTACGAGCAGAGGTTAAGAGGAATGACCAACAAAAAGGATTCGTTGAAGCTATAAGCCCCTAAATGCCCGATGCCGAAGTCAGGTTCTGGTCTGTCGGATTTTGCCGGTAAAAGCTGTTCGGTCACCGAAGGGCACTGCTTTCATGGAGCAGCTTATTGTGGAACTGCAGCCCTACGAGGGGGGGGGGACTTCCACCCCCTCTCGAGGGGTCTTTAACTTGCCTCAATCAACACCGGACCTCGGTTTAAACTCTCATCACACGAAAGAGCCGCCACTTAGGGAATTTCTCTCATTCGTAAAAATTCCCACCAGCCTCGACCAGGGAGCGAACCCCGCATCTTAGGATCTGGAGGCAAGCATGTAACCCACTCGACCGCCGGCGTCGGCAGCTTCGTAGCTCTGCACGAACTTTTCAAGACCAAATTCCACGATTGTTCCTCCAAAAATCGGCTGCGATCGTGCTCCCTCCTTTCTTTAAATTCATCATATATCGCTTCTTCTGTAAAATTTAAAATTGTTTTTTTCTTGTTATAGATGCCAAGCAAGTAACCGAAGTTAGCATTGACCATTTGAGTTGTCTGTCCTTGGAGTTAATATGCAAGATTATGCATTTGTTGCCACTGCGCGAAGTCCTCTGTCTTTCATTTCTGTCTCACAAACTACAGACGGCAGCACATCTGCATCTGGGTTTGCGCAAGGTTATCCAGTTCACCGACAAACGGCTTTATGGGTGTGTTTGCAGTTGGTTCTTTTGCTGAATTTCTAAAATTAAAGATTTGATTACAAACACTACGAATGCCTATTTTATCTTTTATTGAAAAAAACCCACTATAAATCGACAGATATCTCCCTTCGTCTTTAACGGATGAACAGCTCATGACCTTAATGGCCAAATGTCCGAAAGTGGAGCACGTTTACGGACTGAATCCACGTCGAATCGAGAGAAGACGCCTGCGACGCACCACTCGCTGCCGACTGAGCATTCAAGGCGTGGTTGTGGCTTTGGAAACATGCCGCCAATTGAAAGGTACATTATTTATGTCATTGATGTGACACATTGTAGCGAGAGGTATAGAGGATTTCGCTTCCAAAAGATGACCGGACGGGAATGGTCCGTGGTAATCATTTTTTTTTTTTTTTTGCGTTACAGGAGTGGAAACCTCACACCTGAAATTAATGGAGTCCATCCTCAAGTACCTACCGCACGTAGCCATCATCGGGCATTTCCGAAACCACAACGGACGCTTTCCGGTGCTAGCGGGAAACAGACTGGAACTACCTGCTCAGTCCCTGTTAACGTCGTTGCATCTGACGGGAATCGAGGTCCCCGTTGTTCCGCCCATCCCCACTCTGCGTTACCTGTACTTGCAGTGGGTGCGTTTCACCAAATCGCAACCGTTTCGCGACTTTTCGGCACCCGTGCTGGAGACTTTCTGCATGCGTCACTGCATCGGACCCGGGAATCCCTTGAGGTTCGTGCCGCTGGCCTTCTCGCTGGCTTCGGCCACCGAGCTCAAGCGCCTGGAGTTGGTTGGAATGACTTTCCTCGGCAGGCTTCTGCAGCGCGTCACGGAAGACAACTACAGACAGGGAAGCTTCAGACAGCTGGAGAAATTTGTCTTCGGAGCTTGTCGGAATGTCGTTGAAACTGATATAGGTGAGACGATGGGCTAAATTTCATAAAATGTTTCGATGTGGATCGAAGAGTGGATCGATCGTGTCATCTGATAAGCATTAAGTAAGATTTTATTATTTAGGCTATTTGATGTTGGCGAGCGGGCCGAACCTAAAAGACGTTAGCTTGCAGCCTTCGTTGTCTCGCGATAGCCTGTTTCTGGCACTCAAAATGGCAGAAGTGACCTTTAACAAACTTCAGACGTTACAGATTGGCTACGTAGATGATTTTCCCAGAAAAGGTTGGAAAAAAATTCAATGCGCTTGCGGCGTGTAAAAGATGACCGTCGCGACTCTGGTTTTTATGTTTCAGGACTTTGGAGCCGAGCAGATTTACAAGCTTTTGGTTTAGACGAGGTTTTCGAACTGCCGGCTTCCGTGACCGACATCGGCATGAAAATGGCTGGAATACTTTTTCCATCGCTGCAGAAGTTGGGCATCTACAATTGCCCTCATTTGGTCAAGCCGACTATGTGGTACCGCAGTCTAGGTTAGCCCGTTCGCCAAAATTGCAATATCCCAATTTACGCTCGTGGTATCGTTGCAGTAATGTCCCGTTTTACTCCATCTGCAGAAGATCGCACTTCCTGGAGCAAGTTGACCGAGCTGTCCCTGGCACGCTGTCACTGTCTTCGGATGGAAGACTTTCTGTTGTTTTTGGCTTACTTGTCTTCCATCAAATGCCTTATTCTGGAAGACATGTTCCGGGAACCTCCGAAAGGCTGCAGCTACGTAGGGCTGAGTGCCGGAACGGGCCTAGGCATGTCCTCGGCGATCGTCAGAAACCAACAAGAGCTGATTTCGGTAAATGGCAACGTGATAGAGGCCATGGAAGCTGTGCCTCCGGCAGGGGAGCAGAGGGAAGACAGGGCGGAAGCTAATAACGATGGCGAGCCGGTCGTGGTTACCACCAGTGAAGAAAAAGATGCAACGTGCGACAAGTGCGGACTGCTGAGGATGGAACTCGACCAGGGCAACGAGGGCGAGCCACAGCCCGGAACATCCCGCACTTGCTCGTGCTTAGGCGAAGAGGGGGATTCCCAGCCGCCTAAAAAGGCAAAAGGAAGACAGCCCAAGATTAAAAAAATTATCAAGAAGGATGTGGAATGCATGGCGCTCAGCGACGAGATACGACAGGATGTAAAATGGGCTACGGCCGCAGAGCAGAATCAAAGTAAAGAGGGAACCAAGGCTGGGCAAGACCCGAACAGAAGGTGAGCGTGTTTATTATTTCGATTCTTGTGTCCGTGTAAGCATCGGTAAATCGATCCGTAATTTATTTCCTCGTTAGAATTGTAAACGGCAGTCCGAATCGATTCATCAGCGGAGGCCGAGGACGCCGAAGAAGGAAGCCGTCCACGTCATCGATGCTGGACAAATCGGTCGGGACAAGCGATCCGATTCTGGAAGACGACAGCGAAGTGGTTAGTACCGGATATTGTGTTGCTTACGGGTTTTTGGTTTCAAAATCTTATCTCCGGTAAATATTAAACTTGCCGTCGCCGATACTGTTGAGTTTCTAGGTTTTTATATATCCGATAATAACATGCTTTCCATTTTTTCGTAGATCCTAAAAGTGATGTCGGACACGTTGTCCAGCCTCACGGTCATTTCGTGCGGAATATCGGATATTTGTTTACGACACAGCCCTAAAATGGAACATTTGGAAGGTGAGCTCGAGATGAATTTTATTGTGAGAAGCTTTGCGGTTACGTCGTACAAAACGATACGTTATCGGTTACAGTCGAAGCTTGCAGAATTCTGCGCAACATCCGCATGAGACGATGTCCGCTCCTGGCCAAAATAACCGTATCGCAGTGCCCCAAAATAGACGCGGTCAGCATTGCCAAAGACCTGGTACGACTACCGGCTCGAAGGAACCGACTATTATTCGTACAACCGTTCATCGGTAGCGACACCGCTGGCGAGGCAGGAATGTTACCTGCCCAATTTCCTACGGTAAACGCGTTTATCGGCTTATAAACTGCTTTCATCGAAGACAAAAGTACGATCGTAACGGTTCGCATTTTTCCTAAATCTAGTTTGATTTGTCCGCAATCGAGAATGCGACATTGCAGTCCGTGTCCAGCTCTTACAACGTATGCATCGCGTGGGACTCGAGCGCGACTTTCGATTTCCGTCTGGTTCATCGGCAGGCCATTTTTAGTTGGATGCAACTTGTCACCAAAATTAACAGGTTGATTATAATAATTTCTTATAAAAAATTGTATCGTCCAACTTTGTTGATTCGTGTACGTTTTTAAAATTTTCCGATTTAACGAAATTTGTTTGATTTTAGCAAACTTTTATCCGAGCATGGATTTAGTAAAGCGTACGGATCAACATCCAACAGATCGGTTAAATACCCTTGGGGAAGACGACTTTACCGTATGCAAGGTAAATTTTGATGAAGCGATTGATTACGCATGATGTCATACGGTATTAAGTACGGGTTACGAGTCTTCCGAATCGTTTCGTTCGTTCTTAGGAGACTTCCTCGATGGCAACTTCACGGTGGTGACCGATATTCCGTGGATTCGAGATTTGCAGGCGTTACGAGGACTTGGCGATAACAAGAATTACTGCAAGTGGCAGGGAACAATAGGTGAGCGGAGGATCTCAAATTAATCGGAGGGCGGAGGAGATGACCAGAATTTCAGAAACGATTTTCTTCATTTCAGGCTTATATCGCCCCGATCGCTGCGGCCACATAGACACTAAATTTTGTATCGACTCATTGGAAGATGCAATTTGCGAGGAAAAGGAATTGAGAACGAAATTGCGACCATATACGGTATCCATTTATTTACACGATCCGGAGAAAGCCAATCCGGAAGTTTATTGAAAAATCCCTGAATAACAAAAGGTGATCTGCGAAAATCATGTCATTGAAGGTTGATTGTCTCCTTGAGAAAGATGAAATGTTTTGCAAAAAATTCATAATTATGTGGTATTTCATTCAATGAAAGGAAGATTAAATAAGTTATGCTTGGTTTGTATAAACTGGTTTTTGTCTGCTTCTGTGTCGTCATGCTGACGTTGATGTGAATCAACTTCATTCGCACATTCTGTTTAAGAAATTTACTTTAGAAAACATTGTTTCCGTTAGGAAAATGTGTTTTATTCTACTCTATTCTGTTGTTAATTATAGGATTAAAGCCTCAAATCGACGTCATCCATTGCATCTGCAACTGGCGTGGAGAAAACAAGAGACCCACTTTTGCCATATTTGCAATTGAGGCTATATCCTCGAAACTAATATCGATTTTAATTTAAATCCTTGGAAATTAAAACACATTTTAGATGCTTCTCGAATTTAGTAAAACTTATCCGTAACAAATATGTTCTGCTGGAACTAGTAAAACAATTGCAGAAACTCGGACCTTTGATCGGTGGTCCGGAGAAATGTGTTCGTGAACTGAATCATCGTTCGTAAAGCGAAGCAACATGATGTGGTGTTCGTAAACCAAGACGTTCTTAAACCGAGGTTCCACTGTATATCAAGTTTTTTTTATTCAAAATCTAAATTTTCTTTATTTCATCCTTATAAAATGATTCTCGTAGGTTTATATAAAAATCTTTCTAAAAAGATGCGTTCTCCAGCCTAATATGCACACACAATTCATCTATTTTACTTCAAATGATAACCAAGGAAATAATTACATAAGGAGGAAATCTGTATTTTTGTAGTAGTTTGAAAATATAAATTTGGGGTGGCCTTATTTTTTCAAAAATCCCGCCATTGTTTGGTGGCAGTGCTGTCGCTGAAGTCCACGCCGTACATGAACAGTTACGTAACCAGACTTCATAATCGCCGTTTTGCAATAATTGTGGCTCGATTCAAACATTAATTTATTCGTGCGTGAATTTTATAATTTATAAACAACTATTACCTTGTTTTTTATTTTCTCAGCGCCAGGTACCTGGTTAGGATTTCCCAATCTGCAACGTGGAAGTAGAATGACTGGTAGCACAGCGCCCTAAGCGGTGTCTTAGCAGGATGTAACAAGACTTCTGATTGGTTGAAAAAACGGAAGCGACCAATCACGGCGTTTGTTACAAAAAAGCTCAGCTTGCCAACTTTTGACGTCATCATCTTCCTTTTTGGTATCACTTCTGAAGGGCGCTTTTGGCCCAGAAAAGGTTTATTTAATTTAGGCTGTAAATAAAGGTAAGAGCTTTTTTTTCTCATTTATTAAGTTAATGATAATGTACTGAAATCACACGAATTTCGACCCGAAATCGCGACGTTGACGCTCGAAAATATCGAACGTTAGGCTTGGTCTAAATTTGCCCCCACCGTTAGGTTCATTCGGGACAGCTGACGTTCGTCATCATATCAAATATTTCAAATGTTTTAAGTGGTTGTGCGATTTCCTTTACTACGTTTACGTTTTACGCTTGATGGTGATGAGAAATCAGGCGAAATCTACGTGAAAACGGCAAAGGTGAGACTGAAAAATGATGTAAGCTCCATTGCTAATGATCCGCTGAATAGTAATATCTTTCTACTTTAAAATACAAACTTGGTTTATAAAAAAAATCTAAAAAGAAATATCGAAAATGTTTACTACTTCTGCGAGCGTTACTAGTAGAGAGTCAGACCCTATAGGGTCTAAAAGTAGAATAAACGACGAAAAAGTCAAAAACGTTACTGGAAAGGACCAGTTGTGGAATTCGAAATGTAGGTACTCGACAAGCCCTTTTATATTTTCTACAACACTACTGTGCCCTTTGAATGTTTTTAGTGTAGCACAAGTATACAGTGCTGGTTCTGGTAGTATAATTACGTAGTTTAATACTCAGTCCATGCCGCAACCAAACCCAGAAGTTCCCAGCAGTGGCAGATTTAAAAGGGTACCAAATGAACAAGTGCCGCCTGGGCCCCTACCCAAATGAAACCCTTAATACATTGAATTATGGTGAACCATTTTACCCTACAGCATATAAAACTAGACTAACAGAAGTCTCAAGGGCCAGCAAAGAGGGGGAGGGGACACTTCGGAGACCACAACAGATGGCATTACTATTGTACAATTAGCAAAGGTCCAGATTGAAGTTGGGACCTCAAACAAACGATCTTCAGAAAACTAAACTACCTGGAGATGTGGAATTTGTCCAGATTAGAAAAGATAGCTCAAGAAACGCAAACACATTACGGCATTTTGTTCCGGATACGACAATTGGGCCGGAACCCATTTAGAACTTCGGGATTTTGATAGGGACCTTTCAAAAATGGCTTTCATGTGGACAGTACTTCGAACAAGATAAAGTACCTTCAATGCCTTTATACATGTAGTTTAATAGCGATTTTTTTAAAGAGCAATGGGCCCAACTTGGATGCTTGCTGCCAGGGCCATTTTCCTTAAATCCGCTACTGGTGCCTAAGACAATACTCCAAAAGGTCTACAGGATTATCCCAATACTGGTTGGGCCCTCTTTAGCCTTAGTTGCCTTTGGGCCCTTAAACCACAAGCCCTTAAACCAAATTCTGCCAATGCAGTTGCGTTCACTCGCCACTTCTGCCGAATTGCAGCTGGCAGGGTGTGCAGCAGCTTTGAAAATCCGGAAAGTCAGGAAATGTGCTTGAATTTGTACCACCTCGGAAAACTCTGGGGTTATATTTGAATTCTTGTGAAACGTCTGTATCGCAACAGGGAAATTAACATTAATCGGAAGTCTCTGGAAAGTTGTTCAGATTTTGGAGAAATATTGAGGCAGTTGGTCGTGGAAAGGGTGCTTGAAATTTTAGGGGATGTTAGGAATCCCGAGGACAGGATGAGGGACGAGCCTTCCTTACGAGGTTTGCTGGGAAGTTCGGGATGACAGAGAGGGCAGTCCGGATTCGGGGGTGAACCAGGTTGGTCACCAGATAGTGTGAGCTCTGGCTCGAGCCGTGCTTTTGTTTTAGTTATATAAGGGGCTGGCGAGTCAGCCGCCCGCGTGTTTAAGTTCTGTTTTTTACATTAAGTTCAATTAAAAGTTTCATTTCGTTGTTATGCAACGTGCCCGGCTGTCGTTATTGCCTAACTGGTCCTTTGGACATAACAGGGATAAATGTTACGTATTCCGAGCAGTGCACCGACCTAGTTTAGATTTCTCTCAATATCCAGTTTGAAAGGAGTAATCATACTTAATCTCATTTAATCTAATCAGTAATACTCAAAGTGGGATTTATTTTGGTTTCATACACATAACCGGAATGAAAACAGCCTACACACTTGAAATTGAACAATTTTTCTTGGTTTTCTACAGATTCAATTACTACTAAACCCATTTCAAACTAACAACTCTCCTTCAAAACACAAGCTTATTTCACTAAAAATCAGTTCAACTCTGCGAGTTATCGTAATTCACCGGTGAATCTATCCGCGAGCGTTAGCCGAGGATGGTGTGGGGTAAAATGCAGTTTCATTATATTCTGTCGTGGACTACGTTAAACTCATGTTGTGACACTAGCACGTTTGGTCGCACACCGTAACTGCCGATGCCGAGTATCGATGGTCACCACTGCTATCCACCGCACTCTCGGAGAAGTTCATCACCGTTTGCATGCGGCACTTTTCAGGTTGGAAATAGATTCTGGAATTTGTGGTCACTGCTACTAATGGCTCTCCAAGGTTTTTCGATGCAATATAACTTGTAATCGTATATCTAGTCCTACTTGTAGAGTGGATTCTCACAGAATTCCTGTAAAAAGTACACGATCGTGAGGGTTGTAGGAATATTCGGTAGAAAGTTGCTCGAACCCGTGCAATTCAATTAGATCAGTTCCAATTTTTTACAAAATAGTCCATTTTTTTAGTTCATAAAGCATTTTATTGTTTTTATGTTCTATGAAAGTGCTTACAATGAAACTAAAAGTACAAAACAATGTACAAATAATAAACAATAATTTTAAAAAAAACATCATATGCACATATGTATGTATAGGGGAGACCGGGGCACAGTGGGTACACTTTTTAGAATTCTTTTTTTTTTGGCGGGGGAAAAATATTAAACTCTTGCATTTTAAAAGAATAACACAATATACGAGCCTTCATGATCTGTATACATTTTGTCATCGATTTAGAGCTACTAGTTTTGTTTGCTATAAAAGATTAAAGTTGGTTGCGCATACTGTCCCACTGTGCCCTATACCGGGGCACAGTGGGACATGGCATGGGGTACAGTGGTCCACGCGAAATTAAGGCAAAATTATACGAGAAAAAGAACACCACATTGATTAATTGTGTTTAATTCAGCACGTCAATTTAAAATTCAAAGTTTAAATTACAAAAACGATTAAAATTAACTGAGCAGCTTTCGTATTTTCACTGTTTACTCGTGCAAATGTGTTTTTTTTCTGTGATTGTGAACCATATTTACTTTAAAACATAAATTTAAACATGGTTTTTATTTAAAGTTATGATTAATGAGAAAATATACAAATATTCAACCATACAAACATTAATCGGGGTATGCTGGGACATGTCCCACTGTACCCCATAATGTTGCTTTCCACTGTACCCCGTATAACCAATTTGATTTGGGCCTTACAGCTGACCACATGGCTAATTAGCATAAACTTATAGCTGGATATATACACTCGTCAATAGTATATTTCAACATTACTAATGTGTTTTATAATTACACCTAGAATAAAAATCCAATCACGAGTTGAATAACTACTTTTCAAGAACGGAAACTTTAACTGCAAATATTTTCTTCTATCCTTGTGTCAGATCGCAGAAATTTTGGTTAATGAAAGAGTGCCGCATACAGCTTCTTCGCAAATCAAAAGCATTGGGTTGCTGATAAAACCTGATTTTATAAAGACGTTGTACCACTGTGCCCCGTGTCCCCCTATTATTTATTTAACTTCTGCAACATTCTCCATAGTTTTGCGCAGAATGGCAGTGTTTTTGACTGTGAGTGGCATTGTCACAACTGCTCGTAGTTTTTATGATTAATTGTACCGTGTTTAGGAAGCCACTCGATTGTTGTACGTTACCCTGTTCTCGAACACTGGAGTTTGACAACAGGTTATTATTTGATCGGGAGAGCAGACATCGTGTTTTGCAGAGCAAAAAAAACAAAAAAAATCTCAAAAAATTTGAATGTAAAACCATTTGCAGGAAGTAATTTTCACATTGTGCCCACGGATTTCAATGAAAACTGTTCTTCCACTTCTGTTGTTTATCATTTCTATAAATTTCTAACATCAACTAAGTGGTTACATGTAGAGTAACGGCTTTGGTTATGTTTGGTAATGTTGAGTGTGATTAACCAATTTTCTTCAAATCACTAAACGATGACATGCTCGTGCGGTGCATTCACGATAGATGCTGCCGAAGGGCCCGAAGTATGAACTTTAAACAAAATTGCCGTAAGTTGCTTCGGGAATTGTGTTCCGGACATGTGGCTTTGCGGCAGAAGAGTTTGCCATCGGCGTATCGAGCTGATATTCAACGGACCGTAAATCTAACGAATCTTATCTTAGCGGTACATCCATCCGTAAAACCTCGGTTAAATGTTAAAACCCTTCCGAAGACCCTGATGTTTGACGTTACCAACCTTGGTCTTTATTCTGTTGCCAAAAGCCGAACTAGACCTAAAATTGTTAATTCGGGATCTGCTTTTATCATTCGTAATGAGTCAGCTGGTTTTTTGCTGGTATTTGGCATTGAGCCTCGTAAGCGCACACACTAAAAAAAAAAGCACAACAAAGTTGATTTGTTTGACACGCATTTTTGTCGTACGCACCATTCTATGATATCATGATTTTTCTCGAGTTTGAAATTTTGCTAATCATGTTCGCTGGGTTTTTTTTCTCTCTCCAGGAAACACAATGTTTATATGGGACTGGTTTACGGGGATTTTAGGATTCCTAGGTAAGTTTTTTTTTTTTGGTGAATCCCAAAATGTGAAATTGTGACTCGACTTTCCGCGTTACAAAATGTTTGTAATTATCATCTGCTTTTTCAGGTCTATATAAAAAATCTGGCAAGTTACTATTTCTGGGCTTGGATAATGCTGGTAAAACGACACTGCTTCACATGCTCAAAGATGATAGACTTGCCCAACACGTGCCTACATTACATCCAAGTAAGATTACTTTATCTGCTTTTTATCGTATTTAAGTTGCAGGATTGATATCTGCGAACTATCTTGCTACGTGCTAATTGCATGTAGAAAACCGATATTGCTTTTCCCAACTGGGGGATTTCAATAAAAAAAAACCCCACCGATACGATAACCCTCGCTCGTGATTGCGATTAAATGCGATGTACCAATTCCCTTATAGAAACATCAAAATTTAACGGTAATACGGCAGAACCCTGTTAATACATTTTTCAAGAGACCTGAGTTTTCAGACTTTTTAAGCGTGGAAACTTATTAAACTGGGAAAGATTAGTGAAAGTAGTACGTCGGGATTGAGCCTTCATCACCTACCTGGGTTATTTTGCCTACGAGGGGGACTTTCACCCCCTCTCGAGAGGTCTTTAACGTGCAACAATCAACACCGGACCTCGGTTTAAGCTCTCGTCCAAAAGACCCGCATTTAAGGAATATCTCCCATCCGTAAAAATTCCCACCGACCTCGGCCGGGAAGCAAATTCCCCGCATCTTAGGATCGAGAGGCAAGCACGTAAACCAGTCTACTGCCGCCATCGGCACCCGATCAAAGTGTTCTTTTAAAATTCCATCGAGCATCTCTCGGTCGAGAAATTATTTGCACCCGTTTTTGGGTTCTTAAACAAATTAGAAAAATGGACCAAAGCTCATACGGGTCCAAACCTAACCTAAATTAACTTTATCAAACCTACTTTTGTCCGGTCATCGGTTTTTCATCGTTAGTCCCACGATCGTGTTTTTACGGGAATATTCAATTCCACTCGGGTCGAAGTTGGGATTGGCCTATAATTTATTTGTGGCAATTTGTTTTTTAGCAAATTTTAATACATTTTGAGTTCTATCGGTAGTTCGATACTCTGTGACTTCAAAACTTACTAAGCGGGGGAAAAATTACATTATTATTGTACTCTCGGGACTGCAAGAATTTGACTTTTTATCAGGCGATAAATTCTTAAGCGAATTCTACCGTAGTTTTTACATTTTGATAGCGAGGTGTAAAGCCAGAGGGTCCGAGTCGCCCTCGTGACAGTGATCTTATTTACGATCACTGTCACGAGGGCGTGTTGTGCTATAAACGGATAAAAATTGCAAAGTTTGGTTAAGATCTAAGCCATAGTTACTCGGATCTTAAAGTTAACAATATCGGTCAGATGTTCGGATTTGTACTCCCGTGGCACACAATTTTTTATTATTATAAATATTATATATTTATAAGATTTATTTTTTTGTCCTTTACAGCTTCAGAAGAACTTTCAATTGGCAACATGAGATTCACAACCTTTGATTTAGGAGGTCATCATCAAGGTTAGCGAGACATTCCAGTCTTAAAATATAAAATTCTGTCTACTCGTACAATTCGTACCCGTACAAACCGACCCGTAACGCTTTCTCGATTTCAGCTCGGCGAGTTTGGAAAGACTACTTTCCTGCCGTTGATGCCATCGTTTTTCTTATTGACGCATGCGATAGAGCCCGATTCGTGGAATCTAAAGTTGAATTAGATGTGAGTCGCCTCCTCGATGCGTTTTAATCACTCGTTAGCAAATATCGTAGCGTTTTTAAAGTTGTTGTCATATTCATCCGTATCGAAGTGCTTATATTTTTTTCTTTCTACGTTGTCGATTGCAGAGCTTACTGACAGATGAGCAACTAGCCAATTCTCCCGTATTAATTTTGGGTAATAAAATCGATCGCCCCGGAGCAGCTGGCGAAAGCGAGCTAAGAAACGTATTCGGGTTGTAC
>JAQGAE010002102.1:0-19269 GCA_034696685.1 Julus scandinavius | reverse complement strand
GGAAGGACGCACATTTGTTGTAGTGTATAATGGGGTGGGTAAGGGAAGGACGCCAATTCGGGTAGTATAGGATGGGAGGGTACAAATTTCGGTAGAGGACGATGGGGGATAAGGAGGGGAGGACGCAAATTTAGGTAGTTTAGGATGGGGAGGGGGAAGGGCGCAACTTTGGGTAGTGGAGGATGGGGGGTGGGGGGAAGGACGCACATTTGTTGTAGTGTATAATTAGGTGGGGAGGGGAAGGACGCAAATTCGGGTAGTGTAGGATGGGAGGGTGCACATTTCGGTAGAGGAGGATGTGGGATAGGGAGGGGAGGACGCAGATTTGGGTAGTTTAGGATGGGGAGGGGAAAGGGCGATAATTTAGGTAGTGGAGGATGGCGGTTGGGGGAAGGACGCCGCACATTTGTTGTAATGTATAATGGGGTGGGTAAGGGAAGGACGCCAATTCGGGTAGTGTAGGATGGGAGGGTGCAAATTTCGGTAGAATAGGATGGGGGAAGACATTTGGGTGTTTTTCCCTGACGCGAAATATCCTCGCTACGTCAAAGTCCATGCGTTGTTTTTCCTATGTGCGTTCACCTATCCATGTGAAGGTGGCGCTGCAGTAGCTAGCAGCAACCCATTGATGAAGGGGAGAATTTTATGTCCTGGCTCTCACGCATGCTGCTCCCGCCTGCGAAGCAACGTTTCCATTGTATGCAATGGAATGCTACGAAGCAGGCAGCACTTTCCCACGCTGGGTCACTCGCAATGCCTAAGCCGAAGCAGCGCAAAGCTTAATAAGTTTGCATTCTGTTTCGCCTTCATGTGCACTTGGCTGTTGCTGTTGTAGGGGGTATTACCCCGTTGAAGCGGTCGTGTTATTTATGTCCTGCAGGATACATCTCCCACATACTGCCATGCATTGCAGGAGAGATATTGCACAGTTCGATGGAAACACTTTTTGAACGCATTTCGATAGCATTGGATACACGTTGCTTCGCCAACATTTCTATTCCTAAGAATTATTATAGTAAGCCAGTATGGATTCGTGGCGTTTTTCGTCGCCTCTCTTCGCCATGCTTATAGTCTGGACACTCTGTATGCACGGTAAGTCCAGTTTTTTTTTTTAAAAACTGGTTCATGTTTATTTTTTTAAGTTTTTGAATTTGTATATTGCCTGAAATATCTTTCTAAAGGAGCCTCCCTGTTGTGTGGGGCCAAAGGGGCCTACGTCATATACTTGTGACATAGCCAGTATTTGAAATTTCAAGAGCCCTAAAACTTGCTATAAAACAGCGGATACCATTTTACCAAACAACATTTGCTGGTTGTTGAGTTGAGTTTAAAGCGCGTGATTTCCGGAATGTAACGGAAGTGAATTGCAAGTAGAAGGTTAATGTTTAGCTGTCACGATAAATAGTATCCGTGATCTGGTCATTTTCAATTATAAACACTTTTTCCGTATAAATCTCAGTGGTTAACAACTATAAAAGTTTCACAATTTCCAAACTTTTTTTTAAAAATTCGAAGTTAACTTTGGTTGGCAAAACCAAGTACTATCTAGAACATATTTCGTGTTTAATTAAACTATCTTAATTGTTGGGAAAGTTGTGTGTTTTGAAATTAAAAGTAATATTTTCCATATTTTTAGTGTTCTAATATCATTTCTAATATACAAACAAACAAAAAACGAAATTTCTAATTTTGTTTTCATAAATTATTCTAACATTGACAAATTCATGTTCCAACTTTTGTTCTTATCTTAAAAATTTTGTTTCTATAGTTTATAATAATGCTATAAAGGATTTTGGCAATTGTTTTTCCTAACTATATACTTCTGACGTCTTTGATTTCGGTAGTATGAGAAAGTGGCGTGTAACGGAAGAGTGTAACGGCTAACGGCTGTGAATCGGCTAACGTTCGTTAACTCAGCCCCCTACTAACGCAGACTAATCTCCCAAACGGAAACATTATACAAAAAATGTATTCTTGAGCAGTTTTTAACATTTCGTATTTCTAAATGTTTGCGTTTTTACTGCAAACACATTTCCTCGATCGTTTTTTCTCGCGATCTATACTGCATGAAAACACTTCCGATAAAAGTTCGAATATTCGCGTGCAACCGTGTCGTTGCCATGACAACGGGACGCTTCCTTCCCGCATATGGCACATGGCACGGGTCACCTGGATGGGCCAAAGTTCAACCGCGGGTTCAATACGCGTCAAAAATGGACGGCTAGACGTTCAATAATGTATTGAACATCTCTCGAGCAAATGTCAAATCTAAGAAGATAAACTGGTTAGGATGAAACGTCATTTCCCTCGTCTTAAGTTTTTTTTTTTTTCTTGCTGGGCGGCCTTCTTCTAACTTAAGAAATCACCAGTTGGCTTAACTTGACGGTTCAATCGATACATTTTCTTTGTTGATTCCTTAAGCTCATTCACGGAATATGTCCAACGTCAAAACGTACAAAAATAAACACGATGCCTGGCCAACCGTTGAGATTAACTCAATTTTTTTCTCCAAACTTTGAAAACGAATGAATCCCATTACTTTACTATTGATCTCAAACATTTAATACTAAACCGAATAACATCCTTAAAAGTAAAAAGGTTGCTATAAAAACAAGTATTTTGCATTAGTTTTTTTTCCAGAAGATGCTTAGCTTAAGATAATGACATCAGAACTAGAACCACTGAGTAATTAAACGAATTGCTAACGTTTTAAGAAAACTGGATCAATGTTTAATCCTGTCTTCTGTACAATTGAGTCTTCTCCAGGACTGTGAAACCCTGCAGAGAGTCGCAGTGATTCCCTAAAGAGTCCTTGAAAGCAGGATTACTAAATCCATCATTACCAATGTATCTTAAGTAGACATTTTATTGGACTAAGTGGATAATTCTAACAAAAGTTAAAGACTCTAAAATGTTGAGAAAAGTTTTCTACAAAATAAAAAGTTTTAGACAGTAATTATTTTTGATGCTTATCATTTAAATGTGGAAAAAGTACGCCATGTTTTATGATATTATCCCCAAGCACGTCTCATGGCTCAGGTATTTGACATCAATCTCCTATTTTGTACATGAAGACGCCATCTTGAAAAGCGTAGGAGGATTGGAGGCGGATGAGCACCTGTAGGATCGCGAGGGTAATTATACACCGTCCACCCCCGCCGCTGGACGAGGGTCAACGGACCATACAATGCACCCCAGCCTCCTTTTTTATTTTTTTAGGCAGATGCCTATCGCATTTCATATTCTCATTCCTATTTCACGTACAATTCCAGCATGAATTTCAGACAGTGGGTTCAGATAAGGCGAGTGAATCACGCCGTTTTTAAAATGCAATTTACTTTCCTAAGAGGATTTTTCACAAAACTGCGACGCCTCACTTCGCAAATGGGTGCTCAGAATCCTCTTAAGAAATAAGAAAACAAATTGAAAAAAGAACACGTGAGAGATCATTGTGTAAGAAGAAGGGAAATATGCCCTGTATTTATGTATATAAAAAAACCGGGTGTATAAGTGTCAGTTCTTGTATTTCAAATGAAGATATAATTGAATTCTTAAGATTGTACTATGCCCTGGAGCAGTGTTTTTCAAACTTTTCTACTCATAGCACGCTAAACTAAGCTTAAATTGTCACGGCACACTATGTGAATGAAATACAATGGAATACACGGTGCTTTATACAACTTTTGTTTCGTTATATATATATCAGAAAGTTATTTTGAGAGAATTCTCATGAAGTTTTAAATTGAATTCCTGTAAAAAAAACAATTGTATTTCCATGTACAATATAAGAGGGTCTAAGGACCAAACTGATGGTATAACCACACTATTCCAGCGATATAGTACAATTTTCGTTTCTTTACATAACCTCGTTTAGGCATACCAAAAATTCATGGAATTTTGGGGACACTACAAGAAATTTAGAACTAAAGTACTGAAAAAACGAAGACTGTTGACTACAGCATGCAATGTTTAATTTAAGTAATTTTCAGGTCATGGCATACTAATGTCTGTATATAAAATAATGAAAAAAATTGTTATATATTATTGTAAAGAGGTTGTCATGAAAATACTGTTATTGGATTTCGGAGGAGATTGCTATTCCAAACTTTTTAAGAGAGACAGTTGATGTAAGCATTTGGTTTCTTGGCTCGGTTTAAGATATCTTTCGAATAGGTCAGTGCCACAACCAACCGGTCATTTCGAATTGACTATCCAATGAACCGTAATGCCAACGATAAACCCTTTCCAGCAGATAAAAAGAAAGGAAAATATGTTGTCGTAAACCGGACACCCAAGAGGGCGAGAAATAGTTAGGATTCCATTCTTTATGCCCGTTTCCTTTTGTGTTTCTGGAATTTTGACGATTAGTTTGTAAACAGAAACCATAAACTGTACATTCCAAGTTTTCGTCCTGAACGTTTTAGACTTATTTTTTTTTATAAGATTTTACTTTTATTTTCAGTTAATTTTTCGAAGAAAAAACTATTAAAAACTAACTCGATCGGCTTTCCCGATAATTAGGATAATAATCAGCTTGGAGGATGCAGACAGTAATTGAACCTACATTTTTGGCAAAAAAACGCGTTGTATGTAGGTCACAAATGTATCTAACATGTATACATTACGTATGTAGGCTGTAAAAATTCACCAAAACATCTGACAATTCGCAGATAAGTTACCTTATGCAATATGAATTCTACGAAACATGAAATTATATAACCGATATAGAAATTTGAAGAAAAGTATAGATAATCAATTGGTTTCTTGTATAATGAATGTTTCATAAATTTAGGTTACGAGACCAAATTAGTGGGTGAATTCAAGCGATAAGTCTATAATAAGATGCAAACTTTTTTAAGTATATTTTTTTAAAGTCAGATCAAGGCTCACACTGGCCCATCTAACAAACCCCAATTAGTCACGTCCATTGTCTAGACGCATTGAACGTCTACCTTGACCTGACCAGAACTACGTGGTCTCATTTTCTAGGTGTTCTTTGGCGGAGAAAAGCGGAGGCTTTTGTAAATAAAGATATTCTTAGTGTTCGGTAATAATTCTCGAGTCTGCGTCGTAAAATGGAGTTAATTAAGGATATTTCTGAAATATGGCGTACTTTGTGGATTACGGTTATAGCCTACACATCACGATCCTTAGTAATTAGACCGCGCATTTAAACGAATGCACTTTCTGGATAAGGGTAAACAGCCAATCCCCTCTGTTCTTGGGCATCTCTTCACCATGGGCGACTCAGTCCTACCGCCATGTTTGTAAACCACCATGCTTTTTACCTGTAATTCAAGTATCGTTCGTCGGTTTCATCCACTCCATACAACTTCAAAATCCGAAGACAGTAGCTTTGGAAATATCGCAGTACCAAAACTATTTTTTTTCATTTCATTTACCATGTCAATCGATAAGACATGAAACAATAAAGAAATTGCCTTTTCTACTACTATTCACTATCATAAGTAGTTTACGTGACGTCCTATGTTGGAGTAGACTGAATCCAATTGCTATTTTGAGTTGTTCCGTTCAAAAATTTCCTATTTTTTTAATGAAATTTTTATCTCCAACTTGGGCACCACAATGTTTTGAGAACCCATACCATTCGTTATCTCAATGCCCATCGTTCAGAGGTTTAAGAAAACATTTGTTTTTCGGTTAAATTCTACTTTGGTCATAGGCCCTTAAACATATGGCTTTATGAAGCAGGCGTGATGCATTTCAAGATTCACTCTGATGCACATTTTTACTAAAATTGCGTTTAAGTAAATGGTCCTAAGCAATATGCGGCTATGCTAACGGTCTGAAATATGGAGAACTTTTAAGAAATTAAGCCCTGCAACGTAACAGCAGCACTGCTCAACATTATTTAGGTCAGTTGTTTGAAGTTGTCATAACTTAATCCACGAAAGTTTGGCGATATTTTAACTACACCAACTTCCATAAATACCAACTGTATATGGTGAAAACCTTTTAGGTAGACCATTAGAGTTTTAAGTGGCCCATAAACTATATTTCCAATATGACTCATTAATGGTTAAATGGTCCATCATTGGATATGGATTATCAGTCCCTACATGGCTATGTGTCGCCCATATCTGGTCCACTATATAGCCCATATATGCTCGTATATCCCATCAAGGGTCCAATATCATCATAAATAACCCACACATGGGTATATATGGCCTATACAATTCCACCTCCCTGTTAAGCTCATGTTTCTGTGTTCCTGAAACTGTGGTTGCAAAATTTATTCATATCGACCGCTTTTGAATATTTATAAAGTTGAAGTCTAATGTTTGCTTATGCACGAGTTAGCTATTACTGCAAAGTGCTTCTATTTTAGAACAATTTCTTATAGGTTTATGAATATAGAGATATAGTCAATGTTGATTTTTAAGAATGTTACCAAACTATCTTTTGGAATACAAGAACAAAAAATATGGTATAAATTCTACCAAAAAGTTTTATGAGCGTTTTCGTTGTGTATATTCCAACTGCTTAGCAGCTTTCTCATTTTTCGGTCATTTCCATCGAGAATTGAATTAAGTGTAAGGGCGAACTTCCCCTTAGGGTTAAAGACCGAATCTCTTAATAAAGCATCGATCTAAGGTTTTAGCACGCAGCAGAGTAGAAAAGTAAATGCAAATCCACTTCCGAATGCACTTGGCATTTTAACACAGTTCAACGTTTCTCCACAGCACATTTACATTCAAAATTAATGTGTTAATGCATATTTATGGTAATAATATTAAACATGTAAGCGCCAATATATTCTACTAAGATGCTGGATGCATCTTCAGCAATTGCAAAGATTCTCAAATGTTTTAAGAAAATTAGGAATGTAGCATTGATGGCTCTATGTTCAAGTATAGGTCTATAGAGGCTTTGCAAATAATTCGCATTTTCTTATAAACTTCTCTCAAGAGCATAGCTTGAAGGCATATCTGAAATTAATTTAATTGGAAAAATGAAAGTTCAGGTCATGTTGTTTGAGCATTGCCCGCAAGTATCAGATATGGATGACAGAATGTCCTTAATATCTTTGAGAACGTGCAGTATGTCCTTAATACCTACAAAATTATATTTACTTGGAAATCATGCTTCCTGTAATGACTAGTGACAAATGTCCATATATGGACACTAGGGATTCAGTTACAAAATTGCGACATTTCAAGTGTATTCCAAAGAATATATTTAACACTTATTACAAAAAACATAAATAACATTAGATAATAAAAAATAATAACATGTCTGACCATGTATTCTTCAACTACATTAACCTTTTATTGACTGCAATTTCAAGAACTATACATTGAAGTTGTACATATACAACTGTTGATTATCTGCCATGCAGTTGACATTTTAGACCAGGGTGTTATTACAAAAAAAAAAAAAAAATGAAATAATAAATAATAACATGTCTGACAGTTCATTATGAATGTATTCTACAACTATACAAACATTAACTTTGTATTAACTTCAATTGCAAGATGAACTACATTTGAAGTTGTATGCAACTGTTGATTGTCTACCATGCAGTTGTCATTTTTGACCAGGGGTATTTAGCACGTGGCCCGCGGGTCACTTGTGGCTCTCATGTATTTTAAGATGGCCTACTGTCTGCATTTTAGATTTAGATCAACGGTGAAATGATGTTAGTCTTGTTTTGTTTTCGTGATGGATTGTGACCCGTGACTGAAAAAATAGGTTGGCCACCCCTGTTTTAGACCTACTGTAATTTGATTACAAATTGTATGTTCCCTTCAGAATTTCTACCGATTGCATTCAAAGAAGTCAATTGTAAAGTCGTTAGCAGTCAACAATCATCTAGGATTTTTAGACAAGGGTATAGGATAGCAAAGTCGCAACTGTAATATCACCGCAGTTATAACATTTTGCACCCTCAAAAATATCGCCAGGATATCATAGCCCTCGTTCATCATCATTATTGTTCATTTTTTAAAGGCGATCGCACGATAACGCCTCTCGAATTGTTCATTATCCATTGTTTCAAGCGTAACGTGTCCCCGAATCCAAGTTGGTCCATCGTAGTAGGCCTACATTGAAAAACCGACACTATAGGACTAGAAGTTGTATTTTTCATCCAACTCAAAATCACACCAGTCCTCCCTCCCCCTTTGCAAATCATTGTTTCAAAGCATCGTGCATCATCCTTGCCCCAGTTGCAACTTCCTGCCAGTGACCACTGGTGCATCCCATCCAAACCGACTCGCATTGTGCATTCTCCTCCTCCATGCATTTCAAACGAATGACCCCCCTCCCCCAGCCCATTCTGCATCCTCTAATGACGACAAAAATGCCTCAGATCAAAACTATTCATGCAAAAACAGCAGAGTCAGGAAATTTGGAAGCTTTTAAAAAACGCTCTTTTTGTACTTATTTCATGTTGATGTTATTTAGATTGGGCTCACGGACCAGTTACACTTCGAAGACGAGATCTAATCCATGACATGCTTAGACTATTTTGTTTTTCTGCACCCTAAAAAATATATTAAAGATATAAAAAAATCACAATGACGAGATAAGGGAAGACTTCCAGTATACGTTTTGTACAATTTTAACTCTATGTAAAAGAGGCCAGCTGACAGTGAAAAAAAGAATACAAGATTCCATGATTAGTGTAATCGGTTAATTGATAATGTGTATGTACAAACAACACTTATAATAAAACACATTTGAAAAAGCTTGGGAAGTTTTTGGATGCTAATCGTTGATCTGAATTAAAGTTTTCTATTGCCTTATTATTTCGGGTATTCATACAAAAAATGAAAACTATTAGTGAATTTGGAAACTTCATCCGTGAGAAATGTCTCACCTGACTAATTGTGAGTCACGATGGATTCTACTTAATTCTGTCATTTTCTTGACTACAAAAAAATGGGGAAAAATGTGGATGCAGATTCGGATTGGTGGAAAATTTGGGAAATTTGCAGGTTCTTGAACCCTGCCTTGATCAGTGCCCTCTAGGCTACAATTCACGCAATCAAGTTTAAATCAACAAATGGTCCATTGTCAAACATTTTCAATAGGTCAGTGTTGCTCAGGTATGGTGTGCGGAACCCTAGGGATCGATCCTCACGACCATTTTAGAGAATTCTGGAGGTGTTATTTGTATTATTACCAAAATTTATATTATAGATATTAATATACATGGATACAAGTTTTTAAAGGTCCTCAATAATACCTCAAGTATCCAGTAAATACTAACAAATTCAACCATATTCAAGGATTTCAAGGCTCACTCTTTAATTTTTAAGGACACGTCCCACGACCAATGATCGCAATATTACTCCATAGATTCTGATAAATTTTCTACAGAATTTAAAAAAATAGTTGTTTTTGTGTTTTTATAATTGTTTTTTCATATTAATTGAAGTTTCCCAAGAAACTTCATAAGTTCAATACGAATTCCATGCATAATTCCAGACTTTTCCGAAGTAATAAAAATTTAAAACACATTTACAGACTAACGATTTTCACGGTTGCTGGACACCCTGTTAAATAATTCTTGAAAGAAATTAAAACTTGTAATATCTCGTACAATATTTAAAGAATATTAGTAAGAAAAAAAACGAGCTGAAGTTAGTTTAGGAAACTTTTCTAAACTATCCAAACTTAACGTATTATGCAGTGAGCTTTGGTTCATGTGACCGTAATGCGGACATTTTGAATGCTTCAAAATGCTGACAGTAAGGGACTTTAATATGAATTAAAATTCATGGGAGCATTTACTCAGAAGCCGAGCATTAACTCGTGCTTCCGTATAACAAGAGCAAGTATTTTTTCAGTTTTAGCTTGATCAGCAATAATAGGCAAATCACAAGTAGGTACGAAAGTAGGATGTTGATTGGCCATATCTCTATGGAGAAGAAATGTTCGATTGAACAGCTTGTGCTTTAGGCCAATGACGTTCGCAGCAAGACGTTTGTCACCAAGAAATTCCAGAGCATGATGGTGGCGAGACCTTTGTACGTCGCTCGGCTAACTTCTATGACATTTGTTTACGGTATCTGAGAAATCATCGTGCGTAATTAGCCTAGCAGCGCGCTTTAATGGAGCGTTATTTTACACGCAACGAAAATCCGCTCGGGTCAATTAAGGTGCGTGTACTCGTACGTCTTTACAGCTATTAATTCTCCATGCAAAAATGGACTTAACGTGAAGAGGAAAAGGGGGGAAATGGCAGCCATGCGTGACGACGAAAAACACACCGTCAATGACGAAATTTCATCGAACGGAAAGCAATTTGAGAGCGAATGACACTCACAATATCAGATTGAGCAGAAACTCAGTTTAATGAAGGGTTAAAATGTCAAACCTTCCAAAGTCACACCTGTTACAAACAACTTGAAAGAATGGAAACTTTTCTCTACAGCATTTCAATAGAAAATATATTTCTACAGTATAAAAGCTACTGGTCTAGTATATATAATAACGACGAATATAAGATTTTTTGAGATTGTTTTTATTTACAGTTTTGAAATCTAACAGTAGCTGTGTATTCACAGATGGATTTCAACATGTAGTTGAAAACAGATTTGGACAGAATTTATGAAAATCTGCTTGTGCGCGTGCGCATGCTTGATTCGGCAAAGTCATGAATTATATGCGCATGCGTGGTTGCGTTGAATTCTATCTCAATCGGTTTTACAACTAAGATGAAATCCATTCCGTGATCACAGGTTAAAAAAATACCATAAAAAATCTTGTACAAAAATGTTTCGTTGGTATATACCATTGGGTAAAACAATACTTAAAACCCCTCGAGGGGTCCAGAACGTCTACCGGACTCCAATTACAGGGCGACAGCATGACTAGCGTGTTCCTTGATAGAAGTTTTCCTTATAGGGTCTTTTCCCTTTGGAATGCTTTGCCATTTAACCTACGAGTTAAATTGTTCGAGTGCTCTAGTAGCGGCTGTGTCAGCTCGTGCAAGCATTGGAGACATAACTTAAAGCAGTATATTATGGAGTTCACCTGAATTACAGTGCAAGTTCCCTTTTAGAAACTAAATTTTAACTATCAAAACAGGTAACTTTCTAATGCTCCTACCGCTTGGTTGTAATTAATTGTGATTGTATTTTGGCCTTTGGGCATTGTAAGAGTATTATGCTCACATGAGCGCTTATTGTTGTTGGATACCTTCATTCATGAATTGATCTGGACAGCGAAATAATAAATAAATAATAAATAAATAATAAATAAATAAATAAATATAATGTGTATTTCCATTGCATATTATGTTGGATTATGATACATCAGTCATCTAAATTGTATGTGGCTGAAATACATTTTGTACATTGTTAAGATGCACGAGGGGAAACATACACAAACACATAAAACATACACAAGACATGTTCGAAACATGTGTCGTAAATTTACTTTGATCCAGACCGCTCTTGAGCGATCACCAAAAATATCGAAATGTGTCAGAAAATGGCAGTTTTTCGACACATGTTTCACAAACACTTCTGGATACACCAAGGCAGCATGTGTATGTTTCATGTGTCTTAATGTTTCTTTTGGTGCATAGGCACCTTTAGCTTGCAAACTTCAGTGTTCAGCAGCACGTTTTGTATAATATTCTATTACTTATTCTTGTCTATAACAATACGTATTACTAACACATTAAATTCTACATCCTATTCGAATTTGTAAATAAAATCCTATTTTCTTTTGCATTGTTGGATGTACAGTACTTATAAGGGTATACTAAAAGATAATTCTTCGATTTTGGAAAGAACTCAAGATAAGTGTTATTTGCCAAAGAAAATGATGGAAGCCGAAGATGCCAATTACAAAGTGAACATCAAGTGGCAAAGAAATAGAGGGTTTTCCATTGTTGTCGCCACTTGAAGTATTCGCTGTAGGTATAATTGTAGCAATCACATATAGCCTAACAATTGTCAGTGAAAGGCACAGCCTACGGATGCCTGCCCAATCGTTGTTCATCTTCAATCATTCTCTTAGAGGATCATTTTATGAAAGACAAGAAACCTTATTGAATCATATTGTGCTGCATGAAAACATGATCCTTCGAGCGGAATGGCAAATAGTCTTTATGAAAGAGCACGTTAAAGTTGTCCACAACATGATAAATGATGATTACAACACATGCAACCAACCATATGCCTCTCTTGGGCCATAAGGATTTGTGTAGTACAAGAGATTTTATATCAATATATAGTCGTACATTTCCACAAGTTTAAAATTTGGGCTTAATTAACAAAGTGTTAAGGATAACCAAAATGAGATAGTACATAAGTTTTTCACACACAAATTCATTGTGCAATGTTTTACCATAGCTTGACAAATGTCTGTACTTAAGCCGGGTCTCCACCAAGACGTGCATTGTACGTATATATACACGTTTTAGAATTACACAATTCATTCTATTTTGACAGTCGGGTTCAAACACTGGAGAGATTTAGCAAGAAACGTACGTTTCACTTACCGTTAATGTTGACCCCAAGTGCGCATGCTCTGTTGAACGGTCAAATTCGGCGTTAAATTCACGTTTAGCATGTAATTTGACGGTAGGGCTCCGTCCCATGTAACAGTTTCCATCCGTCATGCGCAGACTGTGAAAATCACGTTAAATTTGTTCAACCGTTGAAAACGTTGTATGTAAATTCTTCACATTTTTTAGGTATATGTGCAATTTCAAAAAAATTACGGTTATGTTGCCCTTTACCCAGAATCCCTTGCGCGTTACTAGGCCTATGTGAGTTTCGAAATAATGACGTCAACAGTAACGGCAATTTTTGGTGCTAAATCTCTCTACTGTTTTCATGCAACTTAAAAAAAATCGTTTTATAGAAATTCAAGTTCACTTTTTTGAAATAACGTGTTAGTCATCTGTAGTATTTGTACTTTTAAATTTAACACCAAAACAATAGAAATCAACAGTTTCCTCCCGTAAGTAATTGTTCGCATTGCTATGACCCCAGACGATGACCCCTGCTCATTTTGTATTTATTCGCTGCAGCGTGACAAGTATGGTAATTTTACAACCAAAAAATATCAGCTAACATGCATCATTTTATACAGGGTGTGTTTTAGAAAATTCGACTTGACAAAGACTGTAGATATAAAGAAACAACATAAGTGGTGGAAATTACACTTGAGTAAATTTCCAAGTTTGACAGTCCAGTTTACAAATTTCACCGTTTTTGTAAGTGGATCCTTATACAGAAATAAGCAGAAATTTCAAAAAGAACCTTCGGAAATGCTTTGTTCTATGCAGTGAAATTTACAAAATCCATGAAATCCCGGATTACTCATTTTTTTAAAGATACGAGTATAAAAAAGATTCACAGAAACAAGATGCTGCATAAGAAAGTTCAGAAGGTCAAGAAATTCTGCAGCAGATGTCTTTTTGTAATACGTATTTAGAAAAAAACCCTTGAGTATTCTTTATCTGCATATATACATATGTACCATAAAAATAAGACTGTCTGCAAAGTGTTTGTAATATGTACAAAGTAATCATGTACATATGTATGTAAGTGTGGGCAGACTTTTGCTTTTCCTCTCCATATCGAAACTCCTCTAGAGAATGGTTGTAGATTTCTTCACATATATACTGTCAACGAAAATGGCATTCATAATAAGCTAACATTAGCCAGTTTTCATTCAATCGAATTATAAGGCATGCTTACGCCCACCCAATGCTTTGGCCTTCCTTATTTATTAAATCTAATATTAATAACGCCTATTTATAGCATCCTATTATATACCCTCCAATCTATGCAATATACGACCGACATAAAAGCCTTATTAAACAATGTCACGCTAGGCAATTAAGTCTTCCTATATGCGCACTGGTCGTGATGCACTTATAAATTCCCTTATGAATTCATACTTTTGCCATTAACTTCTAATGCATTTTAGACCCCATCCAAGAAATAAAATCAGAAGGACCTGCGTGATGAATTCCAATAAGTACTTCATTCTTAATCGTTAAATGAATCAAAACCCAGAAGATATTTATTTACTTACTTACTGCTCATATGTAACAGATTTGATTGCAATGTAAGAATTCTTCAAATATCGGCTAGGACTTAAAGCCTTTGGGTCTTACAAACTTATAATGATTCACTAAGTTACATCAAGAACTTCAACTACCTTTAGTATTTCATGCAGTAGTTGTAAGCTCAACCACTTGTGGAAGAATAAAGAATTTTATCAATAAGATTCTCTTGAATTTCTGCTAATTTTACAGTAGGCTGTAGTCATGACGATCAAAGGGGCACATTTAGAACTGGCCATTCGTTGGTAAACATAGGGCTTCAACAGTAAGGTATAAAACTATTTCCAGTAACTCTAGTTTATAATTTAATCAATATAAAAAAGCTGAATCCTACTTTTTTTTCTTCCATAAATGAAAAGCCTCATCTAGAGAGCCCGGTTTTTGGTCAAATAAATTAATATATTTATTGGAATGGTCTTGTGGGGATTAAAGAAAAAGTTGAACGTCTGCACATTTTTGGAAACTCATTTTAAATGTCTGCCAATTCGTATTTTTTTTTATCTTCTTGGCTGGTTGAAATTTGATGGCAAATTTGGGAACTTTTTTTTTCTGCAGTGGAAGCAAATCGTTTCCATTATCTGGGCATGGGACGTTTGACTGAATGATCGATAAGACAAATCAATAAATTGTCGTATAGATGGTTTTATCATAGTCTGGGTGAGGAGGGGGGCTTAATTCTTGATGCGGGAATCTTTTTATTTTTATCCAGAGTCAAGAATGAATGCTTAGAAATCCATCAATGACGAGGGCCAAGAATTTCGTTGACTTTTTTTATCATAAAATATTCTGGATTTATCGCCCGAAATCGATATCAATCTTCGGAGAGACAGGATTTCATATACTATTTATGAGTGACCTTTTGCCACAAGTAACCCCACAAGCACAGCAGGTTTTACACGTTTTTAAGCAGACGAAACACTCTAAATGATCCAACTGTTTTTATGTATCAACTTTGGTGACATTCGTTTTGTTTTTTGAAATAATTAGCAAAGTAAGCCACACTGTTATACTAACACGAATTTTATGCTGAAATGTGTATCGTTTCTATTATTTACAGCACTGCAGTCATACATGTGAATAGGATTTGTAAAACACCATCTAAATCGTTTAAAATATGCTTCATAGATGGCGCTACAAATCTTCGGTCCACCTACATGCATGATTTGCTCATGCTCATTAACTTTAAAACTTAATTCAAATCGGTGTTCAGCTAGGATGAAATCCAATCCGTGACTGCAGCCAGTTACGACTAGTGGCTACCATGTTTAAATTTAGTGTTATTTACTTCTTAGAATAACCACCAGGTGGCGAACAAAACTGTTTCTGCAAACTTTCATGCCAAATATAAATGCACCTAACAAATTTGAGCCCGAGCTTATATTACAATATTTTTTATACTGAAATGGTAATACGGAGCAACACGTACATTAATCAATAGAAAAACCATTTAATATAGGAGAGCTTTTTCCCTACAAAAAGGACCGCCCGGTGGGAGACTGAATAAATATTTAGAGTTAACAGTGTTGATCAAGCGTAATGGTTGGCATATATTAAATTAAACTCATTACATTTGATTTATGGCAGCGTCACATTACACATCACGTTTGTCTATTGGATTCTGACGAGCTATCAAAAATATCGGCTTCTTGCAAATAAACCCCATATACGTATACCTTGCATATTGTTGATTAATAACATTGTGCTGCTGGTGCTATTTTCTTTTGTTATTATTTTACTACCGAGTTTATATTGAAGTTTCCATACCGCATTCGGTATGCTAGTGATTTACAAAAAAAAAAACAATATTTAAATATGAACCAAATATTACGACTGGAAATTTTCCCCTTGGGATGAAGAAATTTGAGAATGCATATTTTTGGCATTCAAGGGTGAAATTTTGTATTACTATCCACGATTCTATATACCACACTTGTCAGCCATACATTTGATTGTTTAAACTGATGCTTCATAGATGGCGCTACAAATCTTGGGTACATAGAATACGTTAAGGTGGTATAGAAATATTTAAATGAATGTTGAGTTTAGAAGATAAGAATGTTGTGATCCACTTCATCGAAATTAACTATATATACTATACTTCCTATAAATGTAATATTTATCGGATTACTAGGTTGACATACGTATATATTTGAATTGACTTTTAGTTATAATTATGGCTTTTGCAAGCATACTTGTAAAAGCAAAACATGGAAACGTTTACAGATACATTCTCTTGTTCACTAAGACTTTGTATCGATTTTAAGTATAATACAGTAGAACCTGTCTAAATGCATACGCCTGGGACTTTTGAATAATATGCTTTTAGACAAGTTATGCGTTTAGGCAGGTTCGTTTATATACACGGGTCTGAAGTCAGGACCGGAACATTTTATGCTTTTAGAAAGGTTTTTCATTTACACATGATGCACTTAAACAGGCTCTACTGTATAATGCTTAGGCCTACTTACATTTTCATTGCAAGGTTATATAATCGACAGAAAACATTAATCATACATTTTTAATGCACAAACGTTTTGGGAAACATAAGTTTTTTTTTCTGACATAGCATAAATATATGCAAAAATTGATTCCTGTTCTAAAACCTAAATAAAACAAGACTTGAGCAAGATTTCCCTCGTTTACCGTTGTATCTCAAGTAATCTCCGAGATACAACCCTTTCCATATTGCCAAAGAACATCAAATCCAACTAGAAAATCGTCATTGGTTAGTTTAAAAGCAATATTTGAAAACCAGCGTTATTTTTCACTTCTTGAATTGCATATTTTCTGTACCCGGAGGCGTGATGTTACCTGTCATAAAAAGCAATATTTTTTCGTTATCTGTACGAATCGAGCTTTATTTTCGTTGAAAAATGCGAGATTCCTGCGGCAAATAACCTCGGAACTATTCTTTGAAAGTAGTTTCTTATATAGAAAATATGTTTCATTAAAGATGTATCGACGGAGAAGCTTCATGTATGAGAACACCCATTTTCTGGTATAGCTATTGTAAGTCCTAAAATAACACGACATCAACCCTAACAGCTCAATATGCAGTGGATTTGCACCGTGTTTCTTTTCAATATATCGTCTCTATCATTCATTATGATATCCATTCGCATTATAGTTGCCATCTATTCAAGATGTATCTGCACACCACCTTTTACTGACAGAGCTATCCTAAGGCATGATTTCTTTACCCACAAAATGGGTTTCTTGAAAAGGGTGATCAAATTGCGGTGGAAAAATAACGTCGTCACATTACTCGTAAACTTTCCTTGGCGCAACACGTTTACCTGACAAGCCAAAAAATTAACGCCAATTGCAATTAAGAAGTAATTTACGCTAGAAAGCAAAGCTAGCGTGTTTTTTTTACTAAATTAATTATCGGATACGTTGCCCCAAACCACGTACAGGGAATCACCAATTACACCATGTTGGAGATCATTAATTTACAATGGTAACACCTTCACTGTAATTAAAAAATATTTATGCTGTAAAAACATAATCTTCATTCAGATTTATTGAATGTCTTAACCTTCTGAGTATAATTAAAGCTAAGGAATTAGTCAGGAGTATTGCACATATGCATACATGTCAATCCAGATGTGGTAAGCAATATGTGAGAACTGTATTTTTCCTGGTTTTTGTGGGACTTTTTTCCAACCCCCTCCTCCCCCCCAAAAAAAACAACATGATGTATAAATTCACATATCCATTAATATTTCAAAACGGTTTCTAACCCTTCTTAATGAGCATTCAGTTATTCTGCTTGAAATTTAAAAAAGGAACCAGTTTCAATATGTTGCACTAACAACAAACAGGTGGCTACTAATTTTGATCAAATATTAAAAACAAATTAATAGAGCATCAAGATTGCTACACTCTTTAGATTAGCATCAGCTTAAATCACCCATGAAATTAGACAGAACTGCGTGTTAATTTTTTTCCCTTATTCGAAGAAGTTATCATTAATGCAATCGTGTTATGTAACTAATTGAAATGTACGTCTTTTTAAATGTAGAATGTCTTGTTTTTTTTTGTACAAAATGTTAATGCCATGTTTTTGCTTCTACAAGTATTAATTGCAGTAAGTTTGTATGAATAAGAGTCACACTATAGAGGAATCCGTTTCAAAGTTATTCGGCTCAGAATTAAGTTATAATCTCCCCATATTTCTAATTTCAATTAATTTCATCTCTACGTTGCTGCGTGAACTAAGCTTATAAAGTTTTAATTCATGGTCATAGCGTTAGAAAATTGATAGGTCTGCATTTGAAGAACAGCACATCTTATTACTACGCGTGTAATGAACATTTTCGTTACGATTTTTTTAATTAAAAACGGCAAAAAATTCGGCTTCCTGCCTTGTATATTTATCAGCAAAGTCAGTAATTATCTTAGTTATGTAGGTTGTCAGATGCGCATACTTCGCACATTTGAAATTGCGCAGAGGTTCGTCCGTCATAATCATCATAGTAACATAAGAGTATAAAATTAAGAAAATAATTATTGTGGAAGTAGACCAGCTGACACCATTTAATATGTAACTAGATAAAACTCTAGAGAATGCATTCTTATATATATGTACAGCATATACGCTTGCAAAGAAGAAAACGCTATCTATCCTATATTTATATGATGCAAACGTATAATTTTATTATGTATCATGATAAAATCATCAACACTAACGATGGTCAAGTTAGGGGCAAAAAATATGGAATTTAAGTCGAAAATCATACAAGTTTTGTTTTACTCGTTGTTTTAAATTTCTAATAAAATACTATACATGTGTTTTGGAGATAACGAAGTTTATCTCCGATAAACAAACCATACATTTACACTTTAGGATTATACACGAAGAATGAGGGGCAAAAAAACCGCAATGCGTCACGTTGACGACTCTGTAGTTACATGTACAGTGTTATTATAATTTCGTGCCAAGACACCAACAGTAATACAATATGACCACCACATGTGTACAATTTCTGATATGTAATATGTACATATGTATCCACGTTTTGATATGCTCATATGTATCTAAGTTTTGATGTCATATATGGCATTTGTATCTTAGTTCTGATATGTCATGTGTATCCAAGTTCTGATATGTCCATATAAAACATTACTTGTTGTAAGACAGTACACAGGTAAAAGGTACAAAAGTTTATTCGCAAGTGCAGCTGGCTGGCTAACACTTGATTCGCTCG
>JAQGAE010002101.1:0-19269 GCA_034696685.1 Julus scandinavius | reverse complement strand
TTTTTTTGTAACCTATTTAAGTACACATGTACAAATTTTAAATAAATTCCATTAACAAATAACCATTTTATGATTTTATAAAGTTGGCTTACTATTTATTGGCCCACCCTGTATAGTCATTTGTGTACCATATGTATCTTTTTACACTGCTATATACTTATGGTCATAACAGATCCTATAATTGATCATATATGGGCTATCAATAATGTTATAGTTTTCATTAATGGGCCACATATACCAAAATCGTACATTTTTGGTGTATATATAAATTACGATTTATAATTGCCATTCAATATAGGCAATTATACTTCAATTATTGTATAGACACAAGAATTATTGTATCTAATTTCAGTATTTAGCATGCCATTAGACTATTTTATTCAATGTTTGTACAGTCTCGAATTGTCTATTGTACATAGTAATTCAATAAGTTGGTTAAGAAATACTGAAATGGCCCTAATCAATAATAACGGAAAATAGATGTCCGATAAAACACGATGAGATTGCCCTTGGAAAATTCATTGTTATATTTAAGTGTCACGTGTTCCAATGTATTATTTTTAATCTGGAATCGATTTGGGAAGATGTCGTTATACATTTATATCGTGATGACAACCAAAGCCAACTGCATGACTGGCAGCCCAATTGTATTGCCTAATTACTTGCCTGATTAGAGATAATTAATCATAAATTTGACTTTTACGTTTGTTTTGCATTAGCATGCCCTGTTTTGGAAATTTTATGGAATGGCGTCATCAGATTACAAAATTGCATCTGATGATCTCTTTTACATTTTTTAACTTTGTTAACGACCCCACAGTGTGAAATGTAGCTGGATGTACAGCAACGCAAGACATGACAAGAATACAATCTCAAAAATCGTGTACATGTAAATGATGCAGTACAGTATGCCCACTTTATTTTATATTAAAAATAAAATAGTTGTGCATATTTTAATTATCCATCATTAGGTATTTTTAGTTAAATTATACAAATGTGTAACGCAAAAGTATAAACTTTATGTTAGACAAAATGTTATTATTTTCATTAAAAGTTGCCAATTTTTTTAATATCAAGTAAATTACAACAATAATAAGATACAAAACAACTTGCCAAGTAAAATATACTTTGTTCTAGATATCATTACAAGTTAGGCTAATTGCAAAAAAATGCGGTACAGCTTAAGTGTAATGCAGTGAGGCTTATGGATTTGCAGGACTGCTTATGGGTACGCAGAACTGCTAATGTGTAGTGCAGTGAAGCTTATGTGCAATGCAGTGAAGCATATGGGTTTGCAGGACTGCTTATGAGTTAGCAGTACAGTTGTGTATTGCAGTGAAGCTTATGTGCAATGCATTGAAGCGTTTGAGTTTGCAGTACAGCTTATGTGTAGTTCGGTGAAGCTTATGGGTTTGCAGTACTGCTAATGTGTAGGGCAGTGAAGCTTATGTAAAATGCAGTGAAGCTTATGTGCAATGCAGTGAAGCTTATGTGCAATGCAGTGAAACGTATCAGTTTGCAGTACTGCTAATGTGTAGTGCAGTGAAGCTTATGTGCAATGCAGTGAAGCTTATGTGCAATGAAGTGAAGCTTATGTGCAATGCAGTAAAGCTTATGGGTTTGCAGTACTGCTAATGTGTAGGGCAGTGAAGCTTATGTAAAATGCAGTGAAGCTTATGTGCAATGCAGTGAAGCTTATGTGCAATGCAGTGAAACGTATCAGTTTGCAGTACTGCTAATGTGTAGTGCAGTGAAGCTTATGTGCAATGCAGTGAAGCTTATGTAAAATGCAGTGAAGCGTATGAGTTTGCAGTACTGCTAATGTGTAGTACAGTGAAGCTTATGTGCAATGCAGTGAAGCGTATGAGTTTGCAGTACAGCTTATGTGTAGTTCAGTGAAGCTTATGGGTTTGCAGTACTGCTAATGTTTAGGGCAGTGAAGCTTATGTGCAATGCAGTGAAGCGTATGGGTTTGCAGTACAGCTTTTGCGCAACGTAGTGAAGCATATGGGTTTGCAGTACTGCTAATGTGTAGTGTAGTGAAGCAATGGGTTTGCAGGACTGCTTATGAGTTAGCAGTACAGTTATCTGTATTGCAGTGAAGCATATGGGTTTGCAATACTGCTTTGTGTAATGTAGTGAAGCATATTTGCAATGCAGTAAAGCTTATGTTGGATGCAGTGAAGCGTATGGGTTTGCAGTACAGCTTATGTGCAGTGCAGTGAAACTAATGTTAAATGCTGTAAAGCTTGCAAATTTTGCAGTTAAGCTAGCGTGTGTTGCATTTAATTATATGTGTTATACAGTGAAGCTTGTGAGGGTCTTAGGTAGTATGGGTCATATGACACTTATGTTGAATGAAGGGTACTTGAATTGAATTTATTTAAAGTCCATATTGACAAACTTTTTACAAGTGATTTTGAAGTGTGTAACTACGCCCTTTGCATATTTCATATCGGATTTATGACTTTCTTTCTTTTTTTTTGTTAAAAAGCTCTTTGAATGAAATATGATATTCATAAGTTTTAATAAAACTTATTTTTCAAAAATCACATTCTAAGCAGTGCTATTTTGCTATAATTATTGTTCTGTAAACTAGTTATTCACATGGTTTATGTGCCTCAATTTATTAAGAACTTCATTAAAACGGTTTTCCGTCTCTGATATTGATTCGTCTTATTAAAGTGCTAAAATTTAGGGGCGTGGTTAATCCACCATCTTGGTTTTGGTAGCACGCATTGCCATTGATTTTTATATAGAAAAATGGAATGGAGGCGTGGTTTAACCGCTCTATAGAATTTCTATAATTCAATGACATTGCTTATTGAAACCTGAGACTAAGGTGAGCTTGGTCATTCCACAACTTATTAATACCCATTAACAAGTAAGGTATTATAGGAATGAAGAAAAGGAGCGTGGCCAAGCCGCCATATTGGTAACACATGTAGTCTGTAGCGAAAGATGCGCATACGAGGGCTGATCAAAAAGTACTAGGACTGAGTGTTTTTTAAATTTATTCAAAAAATGTACAAGTTAATTGGACATTGTCCCCTTCTAAGTATACTCCCCTTGGGAAGCTATACATTTTTCACAACGCCGTTTCCATTGTTGGAAGGACTCTAAAAACTCATCTTCTGGAATGCGGTTCAGCTCCTCTGGAGATTTTACTTTAATTTCATCAGTTGAATCAAATCTGCCCTTCAAAGGCTCGCTCGAGATTTGGAAACTAGAAAACTGGTTGGTTCTTGAATGAGAATTGTATTATGACGGTGTCCGGCATTCTTTGAACACTCTTTCCTCACTCATGACACCGTGATTGTTTCAGTCATTCATCTCTAAAAGCCTCTTGCAACATCTGAAGTTTCTGTAAACCCAACTTCACATAAACATTGACACAAACGTGTTGCTCTTCTTTTCGATTCATTTGACAAAAAGAACCGAACACGAAATACTTGTTTCACAACAAAGAAGATTGTAGAGAATCTACAAAAAAAAAAACAGCTAAGCTCAGGAAATACTACAGCAACTAATGCTGCCAACCGAACCACTCTCTGATGCTTCGTTGGCGCGTAATTTGAAAAATCCTGAAACTTTCTGATCATCCCTCGTATACGATACCAATACCATTCTTGGCTTACATTATATTACATGTAGCTAGTCTATACAGATACTACATATGGACATACCAATGTATATATGCGGTTATGTACGATCATTCAAAGGCTGAATATGGTCATTCAATGGCTTAATATGGCCATTCAATGGCTTAATATGGTCATTCAATGGCTTAATATGGTCATCCAAAGTCTGAATATGGTAATTCAAAGAAGGCTGGATATATTCATTCAAAGGTTGAATATGGTCAAACAAAGGCTAAATATGGTCATCCAAAGGCTGAATATGGCAATTCAAAGGCTGAATATGATCATTCAAAGTCTGAATATGGTCATCTAAAGGTTGACTATGGTAACTCGAAGAAGGCTGAATATGGTCAAACAAAGGCTGAATATGGTCATTCAAAGGCTGAATATGGTCAAACAAAGGCTGAATATTGTCATCCAAAGGCTGAATATGGTAATTCAAAGGCTGATTATGGTCAAACAAAGGCTGAATTTTTGTAATTCAAAGGCTGAATATGGTCATTCAAAGGTTGAAAATGGTCATCCAAAGTGTATACTATATGGTCATCTAAAGGCAAGATATGATCCATGCAAGGCTATATTTTGTCATATGAAAGTCCATACATAACTTTTTCAGTCCGATGACTTGCCATGTAAAAAATGTTAGAGGACTTATCACAATGACAACTTTATAAGACAGATATGAGATTAGGTTAAATCGCGTGGTTACCAAATGCTAATTTTTTAGAACATTTAATGTTCCTCGGAAATGTTTTTGATTATTTAAATATTTTACTTTTTATTAAATGATCAAATGCCAAAATTTCTCTATGACGAATGAGATTTTCTCCAGCGTCGAATTATTTAGTATAATTTATGCATAAAAAAGCACGCTGCGTTAAACACTGTTATTTATTTATGATTTACATGTTGGACTCAGTCCACGGATGGATCGAAGGGGGTTCAGGGATCTTTATCAATTATTCATATGCAAATATTTGCTCAACAAGACTTTTGCCAAATAAACACCGACCTAAAACAAGATTCATCAAAAATTGAGGCTTAAAAAACAATTGCGTGGATTTCATATTGTGAATCATTTACTCTTGTAGGTATAAAACAATGGGTGGGACCACGAAATGTGGTCCTATTATATTGTTCGTTCCATTTCAACCACATTGAAAACTAGTTGAAATCCATTTAGTGATGAGAACTAATTTCAATGTTTTCTTAGCTATTTCACAAAATTTCATCCTACTGTTATAGTTGAATACTAGCTGAAATCTAGTTGAAATTCATTCCATGATCGCAGCTATTTTTATGAGTTTAACCTACCGTAGTTGAAAATCAGCTGAAATTCAATCCGTGACGGCAGCTAACATGAGTGTTTCTATTGCTATTTTACAGGATTTCGACCTGATTAAAAACTAGTTGAAATCCCTTTTGTGACTATAGCTTAAATTCTATCAAAATCATTTTTCAGCTAGGATGAAATCCATTCCGTGACAGCAGCTAATATGAGTTTTCTTAACTTTTTTTCTAAGATTTCTACCTAATTGGAAACTATTAAAAACTCCTTTCGTAACTTCAGCTTAAATTCTATCAAAATCGTTTTTTCAGCTAGGATGAAATCCATTCCTTGACAGCAGCATAACTTCTATCATAATCGGTTTTCTGCTATAATAAAATAACGTTCTGTGACAGCAGTTAATATGAATGTTTTCTTAATTATTTTCTAGGATTTCATACTAATTGAAAACTAGTAGAAATTTTTTTCGTGACTACAGCATAAACTATCATAATTGGTTTTCAGCTAGGATGAAATCCATTCCGTGACAGCAGCTTAAATTTTATCAAAATTGGTTTTTATCTAGGAAGAAATGCTTTTCATGTCTACAATTTAAGTTTTTCCCAAAACGGTGTTAGGTTAGGCTCAAATCCCTTCCGATTAATCAGCTTATGTTTGTAATTTTTTATCCAAAATGTCTATGTTGCAAATTTGGTTTCAACCATTTTTTTCATGATTTCCAGTCAGACTGACAAACCGTCGTTATTTGGATATGGATATAAAAGGGTTTTATGCGTTGATTATATCGTATTGTTCCCCTTGATTTGTGTATAGAAAATGATTTTATTGCATGCGTGTTAGCCACTAAATTTCAATTGCTTCGATATTATTGCTATCGTTGCATTTATTGCTCTATTTCTACTTGAAATTGGATTCAGATTTCTCCAATTAGCATCATTGGATTATGTCGATTTTTCAATATATCAAAATCTAGACCAGTGTCACGCCACACCATACGCTACACATTCTAGCCCTTGACGAAAAAAAAGTTATGCGGCCCATACAAAAAATATTAACTATTTCATGGATATCCGCATTTCTAACAGGATGGAAGTAAAGGGTTGTAATTAATGGAGCTGAATCATGCTAGGCAGACGTAACCTCTGGCATACCCCAGGTATAGCGTACTTGGGCCCTTACTTTTTCTCTTATTCATAAACGACTTTTCAAATTCGCTGTCTAGTTATTTGCAACTTTTTGCGGACAATTCCAATATGTATGATGAGGTGGAAGGAGGCAGAGATTTCTCACCTAAATTAAAGGGCCTTCTTGTCGTACTGGCTTCATTGTGCGATGAATGCAAAAAAATATTAAATAAAAATAAAAATTGTTTAAAATAGCTTAATAAATCAGCAAGGTGCTGATCATGTCATTTTTCACTTTAAAATAGTAGATTTTTAAAATTAATGTTTATTAAATTATTATTTTAATTTCTGCACTCACAACTTGCCTATCTAACGAACATTTTTCAAACTTGTATATTCATTTTTAAAAAATCTACTATTTCAAAGTGAAAAACGACAAGTGCAGCCCCTTGCTGATCCATCAAGCCACCCCAAACAATTCTCACTTTCACCCAAACCTCCCTAGCTCATTCAACTGTGAGTATCTTTGCAAACCCATTATCTACAAAAATTTGATTGTAATTGTCTTAGCTGGTTGCCCCTCAGCACAATATACTGGAAAATATCACGCGATGAAAGATTTCCATAATAATTATGGTGATTGCATATAAAGTGAAACTTTGCTCTGGAGCGAAGGTTAGGGTTTGGCAATTCCTTGCTTTAAATAGCTGATACGATTACATTTTGGCATTGCATTATTAAATGTTAGCATACCACGGTCAAACAAGAGAGGTTTAAGTAAATTGCAGAGAGAAAAAATTGTTTCTTTAAGTAAAGAAGGCATGAGCCAAGTGGAAATACCAAGAGCAGTGAAATGTTCACATAAGGGTATTCAAACAGCCTTAAAACGGTTTGCTATGCCAGGATCTCATGATGACAAACCAAGATCAGGCCGCACGCGGCACACTTCATCCCGTGGGGACAGAATGCTTTCTCGATAATCTCTGTCAAACAGGCGACTCACATCTTCGGAACTGGCTAGTCAGCACAACTTGCATGCAAATCATGCCATTTCGGCAAGGACTGTAAGAAGACTACTTCTGGAAGCTGGCCTGAGAGTATGCAAGGCGTGTAAAAAGCCCTTTCTCTCTGAGAAGAATCGGAAGGAAAGCTTCAGTGGTGCAGAAAACACCAAGCTTGGACGGCTGACGATTGGGCAAAAGTCCTTTGGTCGGATGAAACAAATATCCAGGTATTATTCTCCTGTTCCTAATGCCAAAGTTTCATTTGTTAAATTGTGTCTAATTTGGTAAAAGAATAGATTTGATGAGGATAACGAGTAGCTTAATTTTCATCTTATTTCAATAGCTTTTTGGTACTCCTGGAGCCATTTATGTGAGACGCCGTCCCGGAGAAGAGTACTGTCCTGAATGTATTGTCCCTACTGTAAAACATGGAGGCGGGAGCATGATGATATGGGGATGTATGACTACAACAGGTGCAGGAGAACTGTTTGTGTGCGAGGCCAACATGTTGGCTTCTGTTTTAGAGCCTCCGATTATGAAATTATTTGGGCATAATGCTCAAGGAACAGTTTGGTTTCAGCAGGATAATGCTCCTTGCCATGTTTCTGCTGCTTCGAGGGCATGGTTTCTGCAGCATGGGATTAAACTGTTTGTTACCAGCACAGTCCCCTGACCTTAATCACATCAAACAGTTGTGGCCAGTTTTGAAGAAAAACATTGCTCAACATAAATCAACATCGCAAGCAGTGCTGTTGGCACACATTAAAGAGGAATGGGGCAATATAGTTGCTACGAAGGGTAGCTGCAGTGATAAGAGCCAACCCAGGACAAAATTCCCGTCTTCATTTCCATGAAAGATGGGCAATGGTTCCAGCACAGAATGAGTTATGGTGATGTCTTTAATGGTCCAATAAAACCAATGAGAAAATGAAGATTCATGGGAACCATTAACCATTGGTATTTATGGTTCCCATTATACAACACAGGTACACATGGGATTATGGGTCCCATTAATTACTTAAAAAAACCATCACTAAGCCGGGATCGAACCTACATACCATGCGTTCCCAGTTCAATATACCTTTACCACTTACCTACCGATGATTACTGCAGAAACACTTTGAAATAGATATATATGAGCATTTGAATGCGACTTAATGTAAATTACTAAAAATTTTGTTAAGTGTATTATATTACAATATATTACACCTATACCTCGCTTTTGGCCACTCTTTATACGGCCTTTCGCTATATCGGCCTTTTTTAATTATGGCACTGCTTCGATTTACGGCCCGCAATGCTTCTTTATATGGCCAAAAAATGTTGTAATTAAGCAAAGTGGCCAAAAATTGTGATAAGTTATCCCAATTTGCACAAACAAGGTCAGATTTGGCTAACAATAAAACACTTGTTTCACTTCGTTAAAGAATTAAGGCAAAAAAAAATGAAAATCGCAATGCAGAAAAAATTGATTCTTTATATGGCTTTTTTGATGTACGGCCAACTTTTCTGGAACACATTGTAAGGATGAGGTAAGACCGGAGCACGAGGTATTCAGAACACGCGACTTTCCATATAAGAGTGTTTATTAATGAAAGCATAACAATAAAAGTATACAAACGCAAACTAAAACATGCAGGCGGCAACTCGCCATCACCGACAAAGATAAACTTAAAGAGTTCCCGTCCGTGCACGCTTCAACCCAGTGTTCGACCTGGTTCACTGGTTTACCTGAACTGCCCTCTCCGCCTCCCCGAGCCTCCCAGCAAACCTTGTATGGAATGCTGGGAAGCTCGGGAATGCAGAAAGGGTTACAACCCTTGACCCTACAGGTATCCCTGGCATTTTCTTCTGGTGCAACTGACCCTGACCTTCACCCCCCTTCCCTTACAGGCGTTGTCCACTCCCGGGGACAATTTAAAACTAAAACAAACAACAACAAAAAATACACAAATCCAAAACAATTTAACACGACAACTCAAATAAAAATTTAAACCAAAACCCACACTTCACTAAAAATACAACCAGAATGTCAAGGTCACTGGTGCCATAACACAACCTCACCCCGCTCCGCGGGTGCCTGTTCATCCAAACGGCGCAGTCTCGCTTGTTCGCGGCGACGTCGGCGGTCGACGATGAATTAAGGCCCCAACATGGCCATTCCCGCCAATCATCCGGAAACGCATCCTCCGGCACTGTCTCAACATCTGAGGGCAATTCGACGATGCGTGCGCCCGTAGGTCATCTTCTCAATCTGCACTCCGACCTGGGTAAACGCTTAAATCCTTCGACCGTCTCGTGTTCCGCCAGTTTACGATCCCAGTCCTCCGCCTCAGCCGGCGGAGGATTTTAATGACTTCGGCATCCCTGGATGCAAATCCAGCAAAAGGCCGCCTGTCTGGTCTCCAGCCCCAGGGCCGATGGAATCCTCGCCCGCCTCCTCGATGTGGCCGTAATGGCACCTGGTCGCCGCCATCAACCCACAGCACATCATTATCATGGGCCGGAAAGTCCAGGCCTGCACCTGTCACAGATGCCGTCACCGAACGCTAACGGACCCCGTCTGACATGGTGACGGTAATCACCACCATTGACGCAGTTTGTGGCATGCCAATACACTTAATCTAAACAATAACCGCATGCAACAGTAGACGAACGGGCAACCTGTTCAATCGGCCCTTCCTTTCCTCCACAGACTCCAACCATTGAACTCCTTCATTTCCCTCCATTTCATTCTCAACACCGACTCGCACCGAAGTTTCAATCTCATCACCCTGGGGCGAAATTCCTGTTGGGTTTGCGTTATTTCTGTACTGCGTGCCCGTTGCCACAATTGGTGTAGTCATCTTGGTAGCTCCTTTTGATCTAGTCTCCCTTTTAAAGTCTGTCAGATCAACATACAGGGCGCGTCGCGATGGAAGCAGACGCGAAAAACCTCACCTCCACCATGTTAGGATGAGGTAAGACCGGAGCACGAGTTATTCACTAGAACATGCGACTTTCCGTATACAAGGGTTTATTAATGGAAGCATAACAATAAAAGTATACAAACGCAAACTAAAACACACAGGCGGCAACTCGCCAGCCCTGACAAAGATAAACTTAAAAAGAGTTCGCGTCCGTGCACGCTTCAACCCAGTGTCGACCTGGTTCACTGGTTGACCCGAACTGCCCTCTCCGCCTCCCCGAGTCTCCCAGCAAACCGCATATGGAATGCTGGGAAGCTCGGGAATGCAGAAAGGGTTACAACCCTTGACCCTACAGGTATCCCTGGCACATTCCTTCTGGCGCAACTGACCCTGACCATCACAGCATCTAGGCCGTAAAGCGAGGTATGGGTGTATTCTGGTATAGAACAACGCACGGACAGTCTTAATTGTTCAACATATTATTTTTATAATGAGATCTCATAAAATTATAATTAAATTAATTAGTAAGGGACTTATCTCCTTGAGTCCCATTCAATGAAATCACATTAATAATGGGTTCTCATTATTCTCATTGCTTTCCTTATGAGACCACGGAATTTTTTACTTGAGTAGGTCTTGCAAATATGGGACCCCATAAGGTTCTCATAAGATGCTACTTATCCCATGAGTCCCACAATAAAAAATCCCTTACCCAATTGGTTCCCATGAGGTCCCACTGCTTGTCTTATTGGTCTGATTATATTGTAAAACAATGAATATGCAAAGAATTTTGGAATGACCGTGATATGTTATTATCATCACTATGTAGAAATTTGTGTTTGTATAAATGAAAGTGTTAATTAATTTTCTGATTGAATATTAGTGTTATTGACAACGTTATTTAATTAGTATTATAAATAAAAGGGCATATTAATGCATCAAAATAACTTTATTTTAGAATCATTATTTATAGCACATTTTATATTGATGGGTTATTGGCATCCCATATTCCCATATATTCCCATGGTCGACTTGTTATTCCATTAAACACACTTCCTTGGATGGTCAGAATAGAAACTGCAAACCAATGTTTCCACTCAAAGTCCATGGTCATTAGTTTTCTCGACCATGAAATCCCATGTGTATAATGGTAATTTGGCAAGATAACCCATTATCCCATTCAAGCTGTAGTTAAATGGGTACTTGACCAATTAAACCAATGCAATTCCATGAGTGTTACCCATTCAAATTATGGGAAATTCCAAAAAAGTCCAACAAAACCAATAATTCCAACATCGGATTTCATGGATTTTGATGGGATTTTTGTCTTGGGAAAGGAGGAGTGACGAAATACTAAATTTGCAATGTAATGACATTGAAATAAATATCTAAGCATTTGCAAGCCAGGGTACTGTTTATTTCTCGACATATACATGACTTTCCGGGGTGCTCCAGACTTTTGATCATGGCTGTATATGGAAAACATAAATCAAGAATGTTTGGCCCTATATAATGTTTCCACCAAGGATATATTTGCCTTTAAAAATGCATTGGCCTAAAGTTGTCCCACATGATGAACTAACTTTGGGACAGAAATGGATGGGAATATCCCTGCACCTGCTAATTCGACAGTAAAAATAATGTAATGGTCTGATAAAGGAGGGTTGATTGTCTTTGAACTGGCCAGTTTCGAGTTGTAATTTTTGAACACTTTTTCAGAATTACAAAAAAATAACAACAAAAAAAACATCAAAAACTGTCCCAAAGTATCCACATTTTACTGTATTATACAAAAATACATTAGCAACCCCACAACCTTCTTAACACATCCAACATGTGTTTACATTTGTATAAGTCAATTTAAAAAAAATAGGCTACAGTGGAATTATAAATCACCCATACATATATTTTCACCATCGTTTCATTAACTTGTCTGCTTTTGGCGGCCATCTTGGATCTACCTCCTTTTGAAAATTACGATTCAATGGGTCGTTATCTGGCCATTATGACCAGAAGGGGGCGCGACTAATGTTAACTCGTCATAAGCAGGGCTTAAGGTTTTTCATACACGGACAATGAAAGTCACGCAAATTTCGATTTTCTGCTCACAATGGGCAAACAATAGAGAGAGAAAAAAATGTGCAGAAATGATGATTCGGATCGTTAAGAACCAAACGTGAGTGCTTCGCTCCCCGTTCCCCTTTTATATCATTATTGAGTGATTTTAGGATGCTTTCCCATCATGCATCCGGATTCGATATGGTGATTTCCAGAATTTAGCCACCCATTGTCCACAAATTGGAACACCAAACTGTTTTTTTCAGCTTTGGTGTTGTACAGTCGGAATACGTGACTATGCATCACGTAACGTACTCCTTGATTTAAGGATGCTATTTGAAATATTTGTAACATTCTGAAGTAGTTTTAGTTGTGTAATTAAAAGCATTTTCAATCAAAATACACAGATTTGAAAATCTGCCCCTGAATTTTCCCTGACCATGGGCAATCACTGCTAGTACGAAACATAGCAGTGTTTGCCGAACTTCAGGGGAACTTTTTATTTTTATGGGAAATGCTTTATATAGCCATGCGTGGGGCATATTTAGTCCTTAATGGGCCATATATGGCCTTGCTTAGGTCATAACTGGCCTTTGATGGACCATATTTAGTCATTGTTGGTCCACATATGTGCCTAGGTTAGCCACTATATAGGGTTAAATATGGATTATATTTAGTCATGTATATACGCAATATTTTGCCAATGATGGGTTATGTTGGCACGTATGGGCCTTAATTTGGTGCCAATTATCCATATATGGAAGTTAATTAGGTACTGATGAGCTAAATATGTATTTAAAAAAAAATATGGGTCAAATATGAATTTTATTTAGTCATGTATTTAAGTAATATTTTGCCAATGATGTGTCATATTGGCACGTATTGTCCTTAATCAGGGGCTGATGAACCACACATGCTTCTTAAAATTCTAATTATGAACCACGAATTATTCACCACTAATGGGTCCAATACAGATTACATTTAGTCATGTATATAGGCATGTATGGTCCTTAATTAGGAGCCAGTGAGCCATATAAAAACCTAAATTAAGTACTGATCAGCCACATAGGCATTTTATAAGTGGATATTGTATAACCCCGATTTTCTTTTTTTTTAAATTTCAGAGCCGGATTTTGTTGAATCTGAGAACTGCTCAACCATGGGAAGAAGTGATCCAAGATCTGGGACAAGCCCTAAGAATGCCTGCTGCCAAAAGAATGTTCACTTATACTGGACAAGAGGTAAATATCGACGTAAAGCTTCGTGGGACAATTATACAAAATGAATTTTCAAAGACATATATTTGCGTATCTTTAATGCTTTCATGAATATTTGGATCGATTGGATTGATCCAAGTTTTGTAAACGTATCTTTAAGTAGCTTTTGCCCTAATGGAAAACTAGAGCAAATAGGTTAAGTGCTCCTTATAATTAAACAGGCACCCTTACATTTATATAATATTTGCATTGGCCGTATTAGCACTAGGGTCATTTTAATGAGCAGCCGTAACTACCAATTCAACCTCGATTTTAGATTATTAATAGCCTCGTTTTCCGAACTGCCCTCGTTTTATGAGTGTTGTGTTTTATTCAGTTTTGCGTGGAAGCTAATATTAGCTTTTGATCGCATTGCTCTCTAGACAGGAGGCCCCAAATTGCTCAAAAACACGCGAAATGCTTGTCCCCATATATGGATCCCATATTTGGAGATTTCGCTCTAGTGGAGGAGAATTCTTAGGGAAATTCCCTTGATGGTAGCACAGGTATTGTTTGTTGAAAAGGCCAATGGCCTCGGTTATTGCTTGACTAACGGAGACTGCCAATTAACAAACTGATGGGTTTGGTGGTCTCAGGAATGGTCTTTATGCGGAGATAACGTCGTGAACTGCTATATACAGGGTGGCCACAAAAAATGAGGAATTAAACCTTTTTCATAAATTCGTAACTTTGTTGGTGTTTAATCTAATTTTTCACAAATATACATAGGAAACAAACATACAAACAAAACAGCTATATCGGTGTCTTAACTCTTTGACATGACATTTCCCGTACATACCTTTTTGTGCACAAAATATAACAGTTTCACTTTGGCTGTTTGTTAAATATTTGATGTGCCTATATTTCCCATTTGTACTAATTTTCCATACCATATACATAATATTTCCACACAATTTCTGATATGCCTATACATGCCCGTATATGGAAATTTCTGCAAATTTCAATGCAAATCTGGCTTATCTGCGTTGTGACCTTTCGTGTTTCGTCTACACTTTGGTCATTCGTAATGATTTTTAGATAACGCGCCGAGTGCGCTTGACCCAATATCGGATTTGCATTACACTAGCGATTATAATCGATTTGGGTTTTTTAGGGCACATTTAGGGCTCTCACCGAGGTCAGCAACGTTGGTTACGACGCTTGAGGCCACTTTTGCCTCGGGTGACGGAAATCCAGTTGACCAATGGGGTGACTAACGCATCGCGACTAATGAGCATCGCGTGTTTGCAAAAAAATAAATTATTCAATAGCGTGTCTTAGGACCCCTCGCTTTTTTAGCAAGGTCTCAATCATTAAATATGCTATGGGAAGTGATAACGGGAGATTACGTGTCCAGTCGGGGGTCAATGATGTCCAGTAAAAAATAACTGCATAACCATGGTTAACGCAAACTGATTTAAATTGATAAAACGTGAATGTGAAAGTAATCGAACAAGTTTCACATCAGCTTATTGAATACAATTTAAGTAATTAAATTTGTTATAATATCATTTAAAGGAGTTTAAATGAGTTATCATACGAATGTTGTATCATTTTCTTACATTTCTTAACACCTTTTGTAACATCTATCATTAATAATTTATGTATTATAATTAACCAGTTGGTAACCCGTGAAAATCACGGGAACTAACAATACTGCGATTAAATTTCAAGATAAGCAAACTGTACTGGGTTACGCATAACTCAGTATATGGCATTTCTTTTACATTTCATTTTTATATTTTAAGATTTTTTAAAATGTGAAAGTTACCGCCATATTGCTACTTTTGTCTACATAGAAAATCCATAGGCGATAATGACTACACCAAATAACAAATGATGCTAGTTAGCCTTGCCGCCATATTGCTACTCTTGTCTACATAGAAAATCCATAGGCGCTAATGACTACACCAAATAACAAATGATGCTAATTTGCCTTGCCGCCATATTGCTACACCATAATACGTGCTGGCCCTATAGAGATTAAGCTATAAGTGACTTAGTAGTATGCCACTGCTAATTTTTTCTAAATTTTTCCTTCCACATGCCAGAATGCAATGCCAAACTGAGCAATTTGGTGTATAGTTTGTCTGTGTGCGACGTCCAGTTTGTTCAGAAAAAGAAGATCTACTACGTTATTATAATATAGATTTTCGAGATCTTATAGGGTTTTTGTTTCCTGCCCCACGTATCGAGCAGTCCCGCAATACAGCTCTGTTAGCAGTGATTGCATCATCATTTACTTTCGAATTTCTTTTTCTATTACTCTCTTGCAATTTCTTATGAAATGTTGTTATATTTGAAATTAATAACTCATGACTTATAAGTAATCTTAGAAATAATTTTCGAAAGTGTATAAGATTTTTATCCTTCCTCCTTTTTCCCAGATGTCGAGCAATCACACAATACAGCTGTGCTAGCAGTGTTTGCCTAACTTCGTGCTGTCCTTTTTTACTTTTGAAAGACTGGCTCGTCGAATTTCTTTGTTTATTATTTCTGAATATTTTTTTTTTGTTTATTTCAGGTTCAAAGTTTCTCCCAGTTGCGCAACGACTTCCGCGAGGTTGACACGTTCTACCTGTGTACGGGTGAGTCGTTCGCTCCGAACCTACCGCCACAAAGTTCGCGCTCTATCGATGAGGCTCGTTGGCGTAAGAAGCAGCCGAACAGCCAATTTCGGCCAGGTAGCGCCCCTGACGGGCTGCGGCAATTAGGTACAAATAAGCACAATACGCAACCACTGAAAAAAAATGCAGAGCAAAAATAAAGTCACCGCAAAAAGCAGTAACGGCAGCCACTCAGTGTGTTGTTTTGCGTGGATGCACTCGATACTCCAGTGTTGTTGTGTGTTTGTGTGTGTGCGTGCCTATGGGCTTCGCGATGACCACTAGGTGGTGCCACTGATGTGTCCTCACAGCGCCATCTGTGGTCATGGGCCACTTCAATGATTCGCGGAGCCCGTGTTACGATTGAACGTAAAGCCGATGCGTGTGATGGTAAAAAACTTTCAAAGTGCTTTACCATTGCAGGTATTCGTAATTGTTTTCTGATTATCAGATCTAGGGTTTTTGATTTGTTTATTTGCCTTTTTGGTTGTCTTCACCCTTCATTTTCACTTTCTCACCGTGTGTGGCATATGCATTGCTATTTATTTTAATAGGTAGTGGAAGGGCCCTATTTGAATATTTGACCCATCTGTGAATGTTTGCGATACATACAGGGTGCCCCAATAGTGGCGGATGCTTAAAGGACCTTACCACGTTGAAGTGTCAGCACCCCACTTGGTGAGTTTCGTTTCAACGTCTTAATGGACCGTTTTCGTTTTGCATAGAGCATGACATCCGAGAGCCCGTACGAGGCCGGGGCCGGTCCCGGGCCAACACCAAAAGCCACAGTCCACCGGCGGCTGGTCACGTGGATCCGGTGAGGGTGAAGATCAAGGGTCAACGTCGTGAGGTATACCCACCCATGAACCAGAGGTACCAGAGGGAGGAATCGCCCCCTGATAAAAGCATGGAGCTCAACTGGGTGTATCCTTCCAGTAAGGCCGTCAGACCAGTGCAAGTCTGATGATGATGTGGCCGTTGACGCTTTTTGTTATTGTTTTTTGTTTTCGTATTGTTTCCAGCATAGTGAGGGTCAGCAAGGTTTAAAGAGATGTGGCAGGTTGCAACTTAACCCTTTTTACCACAATAGTTAGCTCCAATCAGAGTTTGTTATCAATACCTACCAAAAAAAGCGTGTTGCCTTGTTTTGTGATTTTCCACACTTTGGTGTTTTTGTGCAAAATCTTGTTTACGTTTATTATCCTAATTGTGCGGTACTTGAATGAACCACCCCAGTATACAACCAAACTTTGTTATATTCAATTTTATTGGGTTAATGGATTGTTAATAAGGGAAAACTTATCTTTAAAAAAATGGTGAGGCGTGACAATTTTGGCTTTTTATTCAGAGTGCCACGAGAATTTTAGAACTGTTTTATGTGCCGAAAAACCCTGAACTAGACACCTGTCGAAACGTTGGTAATTACTAAATGAGGTCACTATAAATCCGAAACGGACTGTTAAGATAATTGGTTTGGCAATCGGTAAATATTTCATTTTTTTTTTCTATTGGGAAAATGGAAAAATGTCCATCGAGTTTTTGATAAGTGGTTTTTGTGTCATTCACCGTAAACTGATGGCGAAAAGGCGAGCAAATTATCGATTAAGCGTTCAATTAAACAATGCAAGCCTACATTTGGCACTGTTTTTTCCCTCACACTTAATCCCTATGTTTTGGCCAATGCATTTCCACGGTAACCTTACTAGTCTTTACAACATAAAAACAGTATATAGGGTGATTTTCACTTTTCATGATTTTTTCAATATCTTTTAAAATAAACAGTAAATCATAAAATTTATCAAAATACAAAATTAATATTATAAACTTGCGTTTCAAATTATGCTAGAATTAAGGAGCCCCGACATGTGCCTTTGAAATTTTAAATTGCGCCAACTATTCTGTTTTGCAGAGTAGGAATATGCGCTTAGACTAGGCGCGTTTTAGCGATTTTTTACATTGGTGACTAAACTATTCGATCGATCGCCGGCGGTGGAGTGGGTTACGTGCTTGCCTCTCGATCCTAAGAAGCTGCGTTCACTCTCAGGTCGAGGTCGGTGGGAATTTTACGGATGGGAGAAATTCCCTAAGTGGCGGCTCTTTCGGATGAGAGTTTAAACCGAGGTCCGGTGTTGATTGTAGCACCTTCGAGAGGGGGTGGAAGTCCCCCTCGTAGGCTAAATTCCCAGGTAGGTGCTGAAGGCTTATCCCCTGGCGTTGGTGTTTAGCCTTAGTTGCAGAAATAGGCCAACGTTAAAAAATTACCAAACAAACAAACACAAACTATTCGATCACCCAAAACTGTTGTCGTTTTGTTAGGCGCGCACTAAATATTTTTTTGAGCAACTGTTTAATCACTAAAATGAAACGCGTTGGTTTCAATGGAACCTCGCGCACTGCGGACTTTTTAATCTCCACAACTAAATATTTAAAACGCGTTCCATTTTTCAGATGATTAAACAGTTGCGACTGATAGACGCCAGCATATCTGTGTGCTCAGGTGATTTTCTATTCACTCACAATTTCGACGAATCCTATGTCGTAAAACGGGTTTAGAAGCGATTATTTAATCGCCAGTGCGTCTAACAAAAACTAAAAACTAGTTTTGGTGATCAAATACATAGTTGAATTACCCACGAAAAAATTCACCAGTGCGCGCCTATAGTGTGTCGCCAGTGTAGCCTTGGCGAGGCGCGCTGAAAAATCGCGAGTGACTAAAAAATCCCTGAGCATACAGATACACTGGCACCTATCAGTCGTAACTGTTTAATCACCAGCAAAATGAATTGCGTTTGAATTTTGTAGTTGCCTGTATTTAAAAGTTCAGCACTGCGCTAGGTTCAATTGAAACTAATGCGTTTCATTTTGGTGATTAAAAAGTTGCTCAGAAGAAATCGCTAGTGCGATCATAGCCTTAAACTTATTGTGTTTTAAGTGAAAATTCATAATCTGTTTATTTTAAAAGATATTGGACAGATCATGATAAATGAAACACCGATTACGTGTCGATTGCAGCGACATTTAAATGGTGCGATATAAATGTTTTAGACAAAACTTATTGTGATTTAAGCGCAAATTCATAATCTGCAAAATAAATGGAAGTCCCCATTTAAAATTTCAAACATGATTAACTGTTTATTTTGAAAGATATTGGACAGATCATGATAAATGAAACACTCTGTATATTGACCATTCATGGGACTATTTACATATACTACGTACAGTGTGGTCATAGTAGTTCCAACATTTCATAAAGTTTATAACAGTAGAACCTGTCTAAAAGCATGCTCTTGGAACAGGTGAGCCACCCTGCCCACGCTGCCAGCAGGTGGCAGCACGAGAATTCAAATTAACGGACATTTTTCAAACTTGTTTATTAATTTAAA
>JAQGAE010002100.1:0-19275 GCA_034696685.1 Julus scandinavius | reverse complement strand
TCTTACGTGCCAAAATATACTACTGTACCTATTGAAAACGAACCGTCCGACACGATAGTATTTGGGGGAGGGGGAGGTAGCCAACTTATAAAATGAACAAACAAGTATTTTAACTAAGTAAATGATCAGATCTATCAAGATCCAACACATGTTTAAGTCTAGAATCTACCTGATATTCACCCACCTTGTAAAATAACTTTTTTCGAAACATTCTCGACTCCCGTTCGATGAAATCGGCAGAAATAAATGTCCGCTCTTATAAAGGTTGCGCAACTTGTGGAAACAACTTCTCGGTTCGGTGAAATCCTGGAATGTTTGTTAATATTGCCATAAGAACGTGTTTAAAGCTAACTTAAACACCTTAAGAACTAAACCTTATTTGCTACAAATTTTTACGAGTAATATTTTCAAAATTTACTCTCGATCCATCATTTGGACAAATAGCCCTTAAATTTTCACGGGATTCCGGCTGGATTTAAAACAAAAGTAATATCTGATCAGATGGAATTCAGTAATATCAAACTACTTAATGTTCGAGTACGGGATTAATTGTCGTAGGCTCGCCCCTCGTTAAAACGTTTTGTGAATATATTTGTGTAATAAAAATATTTTAAACATTCGAAACATTTGAATATCGATTTACTTTGATTATTGACTAGCCCTTGCACAAACATAAACCATATATTTACACTTTTAAAACATCATAAATTCAGCGATGAACTATGACATAGTTTAAAAAAAATCTGCACCTTTTTATTAAGACATCGATGAAGAGTTTGGCGAAAGGAGGGCAAATGTAGACAACACAACACAAACACTCGGCATCAAGAGGCGCAGAACTTCAGAAACTCCTCGAATTCGCTGGTTTCGACTCCGTTGTACTCGCTGCTACAGTCGTTTCCGTTAGCGTTGCGCGCGACGTGTTCTACCTGCAGGTCGTCCAGTTCATCCACTTCCCAAAGCCTCTGTTCCTCCTCGAGGACCTGTGACATACACTCCCTCCAATTTTCCGAAGTAACAAAAACAAAAGCTAAGGAACAGAAAAACAGCTTTAACATCTTTCGTAATAATAAAACATCGCCAAGTTTTTTTTTAAAATTCTCAATAATTTTTTGCCGCACTCCAGTCAAATTAAAAATTCAACGCTGCGGAAATACTTATAACTCCTCGGCAAGCCGAGCATCTTGAATATGGTAAAAGCTAGATAAAAACGTGAATACCAAGTGATCTGTGGCGATATGTGATTTTAAAACATTAAAGCGGCGGCACACATGCGATATTCGGCGAGTGCAGAATATTTCCCTTTCTCGAGTCTTTCGCCGAAGATTTTACTAAGTGGCGAGTGCTCCGGTGTGCATGTTTCGCCGAGTGCCGAGCCTTTACGGGAACGACGATCATTGAATCGAAATCTTAATCAAAAATGTACTCGCTCGATTTGACTCGGGACAAAATACAGACTCCTGACGGGAAAAGGCGAGCTTATAGGCAAGTATCCGACACACGCTACTAGAAAATCAGCGAGATGCCACTCAGGACACGCCGAAAACCGCAGTTGTGGCTTACGTATACTTTGGCTTCAAATAATACCATATTGAAGATGATCCGCAGCCTAGAAATGAACTATAAATAGCCCGTTACAGTCGGACCATTCTGGAAAACCACACACCTACCACGTTTAATCAGCTCCTCTAGATTAGTAATCTCGAAGACTTTATTTTCTTTGGCAACGTAGTCTTTGATTTGGGTCCACACCAACTCCATGGGGTTCAACTCGCAGTGGTACTGCGGGAGGTGTAACACCTTGTGTCCATTTAGTTCGGCCACGGCATCCGCTCGGTAGCGGACTTGCTGACCCTTCACCTTGCTAACTGCCGCGAGCAGTTCCCTCTTGATCATATCGGCAGACCAACTCACGCCACGTTCCGTCAGCCACGCTTGTATGTCCGGTTTTCGGGTAGCGGACGTGGGAAGCTGCTCCAGTTCCACCGTGTGGTATGAAGCGCTATCCATCACGACGACGCTACCCGGCTTCAGGTTCGGTAAGAGTCTCGTCTTAAACCAATCCTCGAACCGAGGTCCGTCGATCTCGTCCACGAGTTCCCCGGTCTTCTCGCACTTAAATGTCGTATCCGCACCTTTGACCAGTCCACTCTCGCATCCTGCGTGCATGACTATGAGACGTCGACCTTTTCCAGACGGCACTTTAACCGCATTGTCTAATCCCTGGTTAACGCTGACCCACATCTCGTCCACGTAGTACACGGACTTTCCCTCCGCACGAAACTGCCTTATTTGCCTGAGATAGCGACGGCGACTCAAAATGATATCGTCTCGCTCCACGAAATGAGAATTCCGGCTCCTGATCGAGGTGTGGAAACCGAGGTCGGACAGCAACCTCCTCAAGGTCCTCGGCTTAAAGTCCGGAAGCTTGGGATCTGCGTTGATGGCGGCGCAAATTTTGTCCGAATTCGCTATCACGTTTTCCCTGTAAAAGTTATGCACTTTCTTGCGAATCCCAGACAAGACAAACTCGTCGTACACCGAGAGTCTCACCCGTTTTCCCACAGCTCCCGGACGCTGTTTGTTGGCCGTGGGAAGTGGACCGCCGTATCTACGAAACTCTCCTTTGATCTTGAAAGCGCGGTTGGAGCCGCAGCCCGTGAGCATCGCCGTCATTGCCACGATCTCGGTCTCGGATTTGTCCTGGTTTCGATGGCGAAGTTGGCTGTACACGTTCATGATTAGCGTCTTTTCGCCCCGTCGATACGGCTTGCCGCTGGGATGCACTTCGAAGGGCCTCGGTGATTCTGCATCTTCCTTGAGTCCTTCTTCTTGCGAATTACTCACGCCTCTTTTGGCTGAAAAAGATATTTAAATAATCATTAGCACATGTCAAGTTCAAAAAAGGTAACCGCATGATGTGGCATGATTTTGAGTGCTCCTGAAGTGATCGGGGCTACATGATGCTGAAGCCGTGTATACGGAATGTGGGGGTAGAATTTTCAAGGAGAGATGGTAGAAGTTTTGAACGGAACTTTATCGGGACCTGTGGTGACTTTGCAATGGTTGAGGTTATCTGTTCATAGGGGTAAATGAAATTCCAGGTGGGTCCAGTCTGCCTAGTTGCCGTTGCACAGTGGGCATTGGTTGCGGGCATGAAGTAATAAGGGGCCTTTCTTCGTTAGTAAGTTATTGGGTGATGCACGGAGTTGTAATATAAATTTATTGATGATGAATGGGAAATGAATATTTAGTAAGACATTAAGTTGATTGCATTGCCTCTGGGAGGCACTTTCTAGCGTTTCTAATACAACTTGACTTTGGCGCTACAGGCAGGACAGGTCTCTCAGCATTTCTAATACTTTATGAAACAAAATATTAGTTTAAACAGTCACTACAATGCTTTCAGGAAATATATTGTAAAAATTATCACCAAAAAATGTGGAAGATGAGTGTTGACAACATCGAATTTCTACTAGAAATCCTATTTTGACTCTGCGATGAATTTTGCAATTAATGCAATACAGTTTAAACCGCAGATAGCTTTCAAATTACAGACTGATTATATTATACAAGAATATTATATTTCATAAAACCGTGAAAATGTCCATAAATCGTACAAATATTTGCCAAGGAAATTCATTTTCTGAAAGAGCATACACTGACAGCTATGCAAGTCAACCGGGCAAAATTTCGCAAATTTCCAATGCAAATCTACCGATTAATACTCACAGATTGCCAAAAATAAATCCATTAGTTGGTGAATGATTTTTGCGAGTTAGGACCTAAAAGTCATTGGGCCCTAAACACTCACCTTCATGCAAACATCCCGTCCATTCGGCCGTCATCTCCAACATTTCCACGTCCGATTTCTCTGGATATTGGAGTCGCAGCCGGTTATAAACGTTAGAAATTAACGCCCGTTCACCCGGCGTCAATTCATTTAAACGGGCAGAAAAAACAGCGGCATCCGTGGTCGCATTTGTGTCCAATTGATTCAGGAAAGGAACATTGGCTTCTTCCAAAGTAGGATCCGCCATCTTTTTTTTCTCTGCCGCTGCCATTCAATATAGAATTCGAATATGACAACAACGGCGCTTTAGAAAATGGACGTCTCATATTCGATTATATTTGAATATTTGAATATCCGGATATTCGAAAGTTCGAAAACATTTGCAAAATATCAACATGTTTACTAAAAAAAATATGTAAAAATAAATGAAAACATTAAAAAATACTATAAAAATATAAATATCAAAATCTTTTTTAACATTTCGATGCTTGAACAACTTAATTCATCTTTTATACAGTGGCACCCCGATTATCTTAGAATAATAGAATTCTTCGGAAATAGGCATTCGAATTTGTAATAATTTAATTATATTAATTTTAAACTATAAAAGTAATATAAAACGAGGGGAAAAAAACATACCGGCACAATTTTGTGTAGTTGTTACAGTAGAACCTGTCTAAATGCATACTCTTAAGACCGGTGAAAAATATGCTTTTAGACAGGTGTATTTCCAGAAATCCAGACCTTCAGCTTTCCTCGAATTCGCTTCCAATGTCATTATCCCCGCTTTCCTCCGGATGCTCCATGCTCCATCTACAAATAGCTCGATTTTCCACCTGCAAGTCGTCGAGCTCATCCACTTCCCAAAGTCTTTGCTCCTCATCCAAGACTCGACTCAAGCATTCACTCCACTTTTCCGGCGTTATCGAGGTTAATGCTGTGTAAAAGAACAAAACGAGGCAATATGAAACTAATTTGCAATCATAAAATAAATACTTTTTCATCTACGGTAGAACTCTGATTATCCGCATCACTCGAACTACAATACGCATGTGCCACATTTTTATAATAAATACAGACTGTATATATAGTACGTAACATTAAAAGTTTAAAATTGAGGAAAAAAATGAGGGCGAGTTGGGGTAAGTATAATTTATTTTGAATCTGAAACGGCAGCGGCCATTCGTATTATCCGAGGAAAATCATCGTCCACATTAACTCGGATAATCGAGGTTCCATCGTACTATTGTCTTTCAAAAACGACAAAAACTTCTACGAGGTACTCCCAAAATCTACCTTCTTTGGTAAGCTGCTCTATTTCATGAATCTCGAACGTCTTCCCCTCTTTAGAGACGTGATCCCTAATTCTCGACCACACGGATTCCATGGCATTCAGCTCGCAGTGGAACCTCGGCAACCTTAAAATGGTCAGTCCATTCCTGATAGCATCAGTTTCTAAATTGTGCCGTGATCCGCAAGATTTGAAGTTGTCGACCAAGGAGAGCAGTTCTCGCTTGATCATGTCCTGTTTCCAGTTCACCCCTCTCTCCGTAAGCCACATCTGAACCTCCGCCTTCCGCGTCGCTGCGGTCGGCACCGGCTCCGCATCCATCCAGTGGTAGGGGGCACTGTCCATGACCACCACACTCCCCGGCTTCACGTTGGGGAGCAATTGAGTCCTGAACCACTTCTCGAACCGCGGTCCATCAATGTCCTCCTGCGTCTCGGCCGCCACGAAGACAAGCTGGGCCTCGTCCACAAGCCCGCGGTCGTCACCCGCATGGACTACGATAATGCTACCATCCCTGGCCAAGAATTGTTTTGTACCGTCGGTCCTGGGACGTCCTGCGGGAAGCCGCATCTCGTCCACGTACAGGATCACGCGGCCCTCCAGCCTGCAGTTACGAATCTGCCGCAGATAGCCGCGGCGACTCACCACTATATCATCCCTCTCCACGAAACGGGACTTACGGCTTCGGACCGTACTCTGGAAACCGAGGTCACACAACAAGTGCCTTAGCGACCGGGGTTTGAAGTCGGGCAGCGAGGGGTCGGCATTGATTTCGGCGCAAATCTTCTCGGAGATCGGCTCTTCGTCTCTGCGATAAAAGTCGTGGACCTTGCGGCGAATGGCCGAAAACACGAACTCGTCATACAGTGCCAAACGCACCCGCTTTCCCACTGCCCCGGGGCGCAGCTTGTTGGCTGTGGGCAAAGGACCGCCGAACTTGCGAAACTCAGTCTTGATCTTGAAGGCCGCGCGGATGCTGCATCCCGTAAGAGCGGACGTCATGGTGGCGATTTCTGTCTCAGATTTGTCCCGATGCCTGTGTCTGAGCTGGCTAAACAGGTTCATGATCAGAGTTTTTTCACCGCGCTTATATGCCTTACCACGAGGGTGGACTTCAAAGAGTTTCCCGCTGCCCACAGAACCGACACCGTCCTCGCAAGAATCTGACACCAGCTTCCCTCGGGTGGCTGCAATGCAGGGAAAAAATGAGACTATTTTTTCCTCGAAATTATGTATGGAGTTCTCCTATAGAGTGGAACCTCGCATAACGAGCATAATTCGTTCCGGAGTCTTACGCGAGTTATGCGAATTACTTGTTTTGCGAGGTGCTCGTTAAGCGAGGTTCCACTGTATTTTCTAAGCAATTATTAATATCTATTTTCACATTTTGCAATTAAAAATTGAAATTACAAATTTCCAAAGTATAGTTCATGGCGAAAGACTCCTACGGATGAACTGATTACTTGTTTCTAAGATTTTGGAAAGGCTTTTGATTCCATGATCAATGAAACTTGATAATCGTTACGTAATATAAGAAATATGAATTAATTAAACTTTAATTTATCATAATGACATGATAAACCACAATATGCAGACGATGGGGCGGGTCACAGCGCCACGCCCCTTATCAATGGCAAAAGGTCTCTACAAACCCCGTCTCCAACACTACCCACTTGACATGTCCACTAGGGTGACAGGAAACTATTTCCAGATTATAAACCCTTACTTTCCGGTGACATTTGAATAATTTGATGAAATGTAGTGTAAATCCACTCCCATTGCACATACATCAGTCGTGCGTACCTTCGTGTAAACAGCCCGTCCATTCGGCCGTCAGCTCGAGCATCTCCTCGTCCGATTTTCCGGGATATTCTTTTCGAAGTCTGTTATAAACGTTTATTATCAGAGTCCTCTCAACAGGTTCCAAAGCGTTTAAATTAGCAGAAAACGTAACTGCATCCATAGCCAAGCCATCACCTCCGCCATTTTGCATTTTTAATTGCCGCCAAAGTTGACGGAATGACGCAATAGATGGCGCTACTTACCGGCTGTTCTGATATTGTGATTACGGAGCTCTGTAAGGATCCTCACACACGTCTTCCTAACCATGTAGAGAGCCTGCAGCACGAACCACTTCATTGCCTAGTTAGGATTTCATCTTTAAATAAAATTTATAATGTTTATCAGGGTTTTTAAACTTTTTCAGCTCACATTTCACTAAAAAATTGTAAAATAAATACTAAGATTACAAAGCCAAGATTATAAATATGGTTTTCAAAGTTTTGCCAATGTTGAAAATTTGAATTTCTTGATTGAATTCTTGAATGCAATCACAATTTACCTAAAAACAAACATAAAAATGCTGTTAATATTTAATAAATAGTATAATATACTTTATTATATATAGCTCTTGTAAATTTGTACATTAAGAAAACATGGTTTAGTTCCTATCGAACAACTTTTTTAAATTATTTTTATTGTTTTTTAATGTTATTGGCTTTTTTTTATATAAAAAAGGTCTAAAGACTGCATACATTTCATCATAATTCAACCATCCAAAATGCAAAACACCTCGTATAATAATAATCTTCCGATGAATATTTATAAGAACAATAAATAACAACTTAATAAGAATTTCATGTTGATGGCACAAAATATGTTTCACACAATGATTAGACTACAGAGAAGAGAATTCCTGCAATTCCTGAAAATGGCAAGCAGATGGAAACTATTTTTTATTTATGCTAAAACTATTAAAAAGTTGATTAAAGAGTGTTGAGATGACTGCAAAAAGGAAGCGCTTGTTACCGATTAAATTCATAAAAATTCATTCCAAAAAATACACATTACCATCTCCAAAACCTCTCCTTACTCCTTTAAAACTTAAGCAGGGCTCAAGTAAAATAATCTAATAACATTCAGTGGCCACACAAAAATTACTTCATCAAAATGGCGCTTGGGTATGGAAATATCTTGTGTCCGTAACAAATTCCGATCCCAATTATATTTCAGCTGACTTCTAGACCCTCCTAAATATAAATATTTAGTCATATATAATTTTTCAACCCTGATAATTTTAAGTAACAATCTTTTAAATGTGTTCAAAACTCCAAAGTGTCATTTTGATGAAGTGATTCCAGATTTTGCCATGAGCGACACGCTTTTTGATATTTTTCGTTTGAAGTACTGTTAAACATGCAAATTGTGGAAAAAAGTTTTTGAATTTTTGTCATTTGCCATACAAAAAAATGGTCGAAATCGCAGAAGATGGCACGATACAACAAACAGATGAGGAAAAAAGAGAAAGTTAGAAAAGATTAAACAAACACACCATTTTTTTTAATAATGATGATGGTTTTGTAGCACTCGAGGTGATCAAAACACAAACATATCTAGACTTGCACAAAGTTTTGACAAATGTTTAGTTACACTACATATAAAAGACTTAAGTTATAACAGTTTTCAACTTGGCTTTTCTACCGGTTTAAAATTGTAAGAAATCAATTTTTCACGGTGCCAAAAATGTCCCATTTCGTTTTTGTCATCCTCTGAAAATTATGCAAAGTTATTAAAAAAAAAATGTACATAAAATCTAAAACAAAATCAGAAAACCTGGGTTAAGAACCTGTAAATAAGTGTTGCTCATGTACGTTGGGGAAGAAAAAGTCAGATTTTAACAGAGTGGAATGGATATTAAGACTACTTGTGACGTGGACTTAAAGACACGGACACTATACCGAGCATCGAAGTCAAATTATACGAGAGTTGTGATTTTAATAGCGGCAACACAGCTGTTGAATAGTTCGGGAAAATTACCATAAATGCGGTATTCGGCGAGTTCAGAAAATATACCTTTCCCCCCGAATCTTTCGCCGAAGATTTTACAAACTCCATGGCGAGTACTCCAGCATGCGTATTTTTGTTTCGCCGTGTGTCGAGTTTTTACGGGAGTTTTTATATTCGCCCGCTTTGACTCGGGGGAAAAAATACCGACTCGGGACGTGAAACGACGAGTTCCTGGGCGAGTGCACTGCTAGGTAAACCGAGTAACCACTCGGGACTCGCCTAATACAACATGAGTGGCACGGCCATCCCTAGTATCGATAAATTTGCCACTATTAAAATTCCAAACCTCGTATATATTAAATTCAATAATTTTTCATGAGCAAGACCTGCTTTCTCGGATCGACACAATTTCGATTAATTTTTCCGCATTTTAAGGCTTTCGACCCTGAGAAATATAAAAAAGCAGAAAAATTATTTAGGCTTGTTGTGCATAAAAAATCAAACAAAATCCAAGCTTTCGTGACCATCTAATTTTATAAATTGCAGATTTTAACTTCAGCGCCTCCTCGTTCGTCCAATATAAGAAAAGATTGTGACTGGTTTTCTCACCTTTTTCTGTTTACCTCGGCGCAACATCTTCTAGCAGCCCGTTATGTTTTCGATATCGGTTTTTATCGGAGAGTTGCGATAAGAGGTGGACAGGGAAGTAGATTATTAAAAAGCGAACAATCCATTGTTTCGTCGAGATTGTTGTCTGTAAAAGAAAGTCGACAACTTTTCTGTTAGTCGTGTTTGAGAATTACACTCCACTTTGTTGTCCGACGAAAGCGCCAATGCCACTATATATATATGCTTCGTTAAAAAAGCAAATCGTCTTATTTTATCGTCTAGCGTAGTCTCTCGCGAACGTTAAGACACTCTCTTGCCTTTTACATAGTACGTGGTAAGGTTGCCCTTGCCTTTCACGGGAACCATTCCCCGCGATTCACATTCGTAACCAAACTCTTTGAGGATGCCGGCAGTTTCATCCACAACCTGAACAGGAATCAAATAAGAAAACAATAAGACAAGTTATCCGTCGCCGAACGGACATCTCCAGATAATTTCAAACAACATCAAAAATGTTCGCATTAAGACTTCACCTGAATGCAGCCGGTGAGTCCCGTGCTTTCCATCCGGCTTGCTACGTTAACCTGTATACAAAAATAAAAGCTAACATTATAACAATGATAAAAATGTATTTGCATAATTCAAAGATATTTCAGCCACACGGACAAATTTGATTTACGATCTCGAAAGAGACCATTCAAAAAAGACGTCCTCAAGAGTGGGTAAGAAAGGGGGAGGGGTCAGCTGGTATGTGGACACTTGTGGACAGGAGGGGGGAGGGCCATTTTGGACGTCCACTAAAGGGCCATTCAAAAAGGACGTCCTCAAGAGTGGATAAGAAAGGGGGAGGGGTCAGCTGTCATGTGGACACTTGTGAAAATGAGGAGGGAGGGAAGCCATTTTGGACGTCCACTAAAGGGCCGTACAAAAGGATGTCCTCAAGAGTGTGTAAGAAAATGGAGGATTCAGCTGGCATGTGCACATTTGTGGACAGGAAGGGGAGGGGGAAAGCCATTTTGGACGTTCACTAAAGGGCCGTTCAAAAAGAACGTCCTCAAAATGGGGTAGGAAAGGGGGGAGAGAGGTCAGCTGGCATATGGACACCAGAAGAAATGTACATTTCTTCTGGTATAATTCCCGACTTTCCCGAGGTTTTAAAAATTCAAGTACATTTGGGACTAGGGACACGTGTCCCTAGTCCCAAATTACTTGAATTTTTAAAACCTCGGGAAAGTCGGGAATTAGACCTAAAATTGTGTTAGACACCAATTTTATGTTGGACGTTAATCAGAAAAATGTGGAATTGGTAGTAAGACGGGTGCTTGGAAATTTTTAAGATGGGCCGACAGTTGTATGTTTGAATGGCCCCAAAAGTCTTTTTTCAAATTTTATTCAATGAAAAATGCACTCAGCTGTATTTCCCCACATGTCGTAGTGAGGTTTCCTGGCCCCGATTACACCAGCAATGATAGGACCGTGGTTTATACCTAAAATTAAACATAAAAGAATTAAATTTCAGAAAAAAACACATCAATAAGATCTTTATACGAACTGCAAATTTCTCAGCGACTTACCCATCCTTAATAAAAAGTGATTGAAGCTCTGCTCGTTGATATTGTCCAACGTTTCCTTCAACGCTAACGCAAATTCGGTCAACTGATCGAGATGAGCCCATCGTACCGTTATTGGTGTGTCCGGCTGCAAAAGAGAAATTTACAAAAAAAAAACATCGTAAAATCAAAATGCGCAATATACAGAAAAACGTCAACATTGAGAATACTATCTTACCGGAAACTCCCGATCATTATTAACACCGCTTGCTGCCATATACGTCGATCCGATTGTTTTTATTTTAATGATATTTTGTTTAAATCGATCATCTTCCAGCAGCTAAATAAAAATAATTTGGCTTTGTAAATTTGTAACACAAATTTGATCTAAAACACCTGTAGCGGAACCTCGATTATCCCAGTTAAAATGCGGAAATAAACTATGCTCGAATGATATATTATGTACGCGCGGATAATAGTGGGTTCTGCCATAGTTTATTTTCACAGGTTATTTGTGAGCACAACCAGATATAGGATCCTTAAAAATCTTACTTACGGCATCGAAATCGGAAATAACTTCATTGAGAAATCGCAGGCATTCCAAACCCTGATTATTAACAGATTCCTCGGAGTAAAAGTCGGAGAAATTCGGCATGGAGGCAAAAAGCACGCCGACTTCTTGATAACTTTTGCTGTACATTTCTTCGTCTTGTTTCTGCCTGCCCATGAAATCTTGGGCTACGTGATGAGGCAAAATATTGTAAATGAGTTTTTCGTTTTTAAGCCTCAGAGTATCGACTTTTATTTTCTGCTCCATAGCTTCCATTTTCCATTTGAACAAGAGCCTAGAGGCAAATTCCAACTGCGAAAAAACGGATGAAAAAAATTGTAAACAAAATACCCCGAATCAATCGTTACAATAATACGGAAATCTAAAAAAGAAATGCGTAAATGTCTCACTTACATGTCGATTTATGACGATCAGAGCGAGTGCGATTACAATCACCATGCAAGTCACGGTGCATTTACGTGGTATTGTTATGCTCCTTAAAATAAAACAAAATCGTAAAATTCTTATTAAAATTGTGATCTCACATGTGACACTTATGAATAATTTTTCCACCTGAAAAAATGTATCAAATGTTACATAATTATACTGATTGTTTATAAATTAAAGTTTAGTTTGAAGGAATTTTGAAAATAAACAACTAATATTTCGATCAATTTCGATATTTCAACTATTCGCTACTTTTTAATTGCAAAAGTTATAAATAGTTGGTAAAACTGCTGCAACTTACTCCGGGGAGTAGATTACTTGATCCGAGAATGCATACGGAATCGCCAAATAGACGATATTCATGTAGATCTGTGCAGCCGTTATAACGACGATGAGTACGAGTTTAAGGAGATGGCTGATTTGCAGCAAAACAGTTATTGCTAATAAGACTAGAATTATGTACGAGCTGAAATACTGAGGAGATTCGCAGTAAAGCCCGCGATAGCTTTGTAGAGTAGTTATATTTTCAGAAGTAACATCGACAGCATCGCAAAACGACTGAAATAACACGAGATTACTCAATTAGTTGAAATAACGCTGGCTATAATTAATCGTACAAAATCAGGGCATGTTCAGACTACGAAAATACTCACCGTATTGATTACATTGGGTACGATGAGAATGAAAATCAGGGAAACGGCCCAAAGGTGGCGCCACAAACAATGGCCGTTAATCAGATCTCCTAATGTGAATATTGGCGAGCACGAAGTCCTGTACTTCTTCAACTAAAGATCAAGAAAAGCGATTTTTTTTTCAAATCAACACTTGTTCCAAAAATAAGTACTAGCACAACTCGGGTGGAAAATGTATAAGACCATATGTCTCGGAACCAATGAGATTTTTTGAAAAAGCGTGGACACATTCTCGAAAATATGAAGTTCAACTTGTGTATAATTTCTGAAATTTACACGTCGAAGACTTATATGTAACAGGTGTAGGGAACTATTTTATAAATTTCAACTTTGTCACCACAGGGTCCTGATCAACTTTAACGCAGTAGAATAATGGATCGATCGTGGTAATACAAATGGAACCACATCAATTATGCGTATAAATAATATATACACCTACTGAATGTATGAATAATACATTTTTCTCGAAATAGAATTGTTTCGAAGGAAGTATTTGACATAGGTTTAACTTTTTTTTTTCAAGTTTCACAATTGCGTAAATCTGTAAACCGTACCTTCTGACACGTTGACAAATACGCAACCAAAGTCAGTATTGCTACGATTAGCATCCCTAGGGCGATGGACACCAGAGTGAAAACATTCCTGTAAAAAATTGGAGAAGAAATCAATTAGCATTCAACTAAATTTTATAAGAAGATCAACGATTAAAGAAAAACACGCACATGGGAATCATTAAAAGTTGAGCAAACAGGCCGAAAAATGCGACCACAAACACAGCCAACATGGAAGCACCCACTGGATCTCCTTTTTGGTTATTGTAATCATCTTCGAGTTTTCTGTCGTTGAAACATAATGTTATCCAACTTGCCATATCGTTCAACATCCTGCAAAAAAAATATATAGCAAAACAGTGGTAAAAACTTTATTCACAATACTAAAAAGGCATCTGTGTGACCGCCAACATGCTGTATGTCCACCATTTCCAAGCATATCCCAATTTCTGTTAAGTCCATATTTATGCAATATTTCGTACAAATTTATGAATGAAAATAAATAAGCAAGCGGAGAAATGGAATTCAGTGCGTGAGGAGAAATGGAATTTCAGAACGTGAGGAGAAATGGAATTCAGTGCGTGAGGAGAAATGGAATTTCAGAACGTGAGGAGAAATGGAATTTCCGAGCATGCGGAGAAATGGAATTTCAGAACGTGAGGAGAAATGGAATTTCAGGGCATGCGGAGAAATGGAATTTCAGAGCGTGAGGAGAAATGGAATTTCAGGGCGTGAGGAGAAATGGAATTTCAGGGCGTGAGGAGAAATGGAATTTCAGGGCGTGAGGAGAAATGGAATTTCAGTGTGTGAGGAGAAATGGAATCTCGGAGCGTGAGGAGAAATGGAATTTCAGGGCGTGAGGAGAAATGGAATTTCAGTGCGTGAGGAGAAATGGAATCTCGGAGCGTGAGGAGAAATGAAATTTCAGGGCGTGAGGAGAAATGGAATTTCGGGGCGTGAGGAGAAATGGAATTTCAGGGTGTGAGGAAAAATGGAATTTCGGAGCGTGAGGAGAATGGAATTTCAGAACGTGAGGAGATATGGAATTTCAGAACGTGAGGAGAAATGGAATTTCGGGGCGTGAGGAGAAATGGAATTTCAGAGCGTGAGGAGAAATGGATTTCAAAAATAGAACTAAACTAGAAAAATGGAACAGAGATTAAAAATATTGAAAAAACTAGGATTTGGCTGTCTTTTCTTTGATTTAAAAAAACGAAAGACCTACTACAATTTGCATCAATTTGAGTATAATAGTTTATGAATTTAATTGTTGGCCTTTAGTGCTATTATTAATCGATTTGTTAAATTTTCATTTGCTGTTAAATGAAACAAAAATTGTATGGAATTCTGGATTGCATTATTTGGAACAGGTGCACGGTTCAGGTAAGATGAAATTTATTTTTTAAACGGTAGGGTAATTCCCAACAACTGTAAATTTAGAAATCTGTAATTTAACAAAAATCCGGCTTTATTAAAAACATAAAACTGAATTGGATCTATATATAATAAAAGCAGTTGAAATATAAACAGTTTAAAAAAGAAGTTGTTTAGACAGACGATCGATATGGAAAAATGTCAATTTTCAAAAAAACATAAAGTAGGCCAGGCTAGAAAAATGTGTATATGCTAAGTTAACCACCGTAGTTAATTTTGGTTAACCTCTAATGAAACAAGCTGTTCCTTTCAAGAGGAAAAAGCAGTAAAACAAAATTCCCTAAAAGATTGGCATCGATACCCAAAATTGCGTGTTTGCATGAGTCATTCAGAAAAGTTTATGGGCGAACCAGAAACCTATTTCTGTCACGCATTCCTGCAAAACATCATCAATCATCCCACATGAAACTCTCATTAAAAAAAGCCAAAATTTTCATCAGAATAAAATATGTGCAGTTTCAAGAGACATAATATTGCATATATGGTTCCATATTAACACAAAATAAAAGAGAAATACAGGATAACCAACAAGATTTTATATTCACCTTTGCTTCCCTCTGAAGTTCAGTTCTTCGATTAATCTCCGATTATAATCTTCTTCTTCATTGGATTTCTTAATGGCGAGCATATTTGAATCTTCTTTTGCATTGCACTAAAACGATAGCAAACAAGTAGCCTTTATTAACAAAATATCAGCATTTTGAGCGTATTGAAGATTCAAAAACAGTTTGTTAACCGAGTAAAAGGTTTGCGGCTGGTTGAGAAGCCTACAGTTATTGTGAATATTTTTCCCTATAAACCTTTCGTGGGAACAATTCAACAAATACTCTTTTTTAGATATGCACTAAAATAAGAAATTCATAACTTTACCTCCTCCAGAGATGTTTCCTGATCTTCCGCGCTAGATTTTCGGCTTCCAACCAAATCCGCATCCAAAGTGCCGTAAGGATACTAAAATCAACCAATAAAATTATTCTATTCAATATTCAAGACTATAAACATTACATTTTAAATCTAAACAACGTGAAAATCGATCATCTAACTTTTCTGAAAAATAATCATATTGTTACCCGAGCGAATTTGTGAAATACTCACCGGTTTTAAAACTTTAACTATGAAATATGTCTTCAAACCAGCTGATTTAATGGCCTCCTCCCTGGACGATCCATCTCCAGGTTCCACCTCAAACTCGCCGTTCAAAAAAGACAGAGTATTTTCCGATATGTGAACTCGTCTAAACAGAAAATTGAAAAACAAAATTCAATTAGAAAGAAAAAATTTTTTCGTGCCGCCGAACAAAAAAAAAAAGCATCCTTTTATATTATTTACAACTCGGCTAAACGTATTTCCAACAGCCATTTTTTTGTTTTTAATATTTTATTTTCAATCAAAAACCCGAGTATGGGCACATATCGTGCTCATAAGAAGCCCTATATATATGGACCCAAAATATTCTATCTATATTCCCTTCAGCTATAATTCAACAGTTCAAATTTCGCTATATAAGGTCAGGTATCTCTGGAAAGGAAGAAGAAATGGACTATATAAGTATATAGAGTTGTAGCATTTCACTTAAGTGCCGAGGAATATTTCATTTTGAACCCTGAACCATTTCGAATCAATAAATAAGAGAATTTGAGTCCAATTTCTGTCTAGAAAGTAAATGTACTCGCTAAAAGCAGAGGACAAAAATAAGAAATTCACTTCATATAAACATGTCGTATCTTGTTTTAAATTGAAAATAAACCTATAAAAAAAATCCTTTAAAAGATTGCGAATACATTCCAGAAATATAAACTTTATACACTCTAAATAAAAATTGAGCCTTGTAAAACCAAAAAAACATGTTTAGACTCGTTACAAACACTAAACCTTTAAAGGTTTTATGAAGGTCCTTTAAGAAAAGGTGTTTCGTGACACCAAAAATGTAGCGACAGAGTTTATGTAAAATCATATAATTAGAATGAATGAATTTTTTAAAAAATCATTAAGGTAAAGCAATTTCAAGTTATCTTTTGAAGAAGTTTTATTTTTAAGATAATTTCAAAATATAAAATAATCCAGTACATGGCTTCCAGTACGTGGCAGCGAGCCGTCAAAGAAAATATATAATGGGCACGCGGTTCGAGACCGGCATGCACTTACAAAAAGCTTCGGTCAGAGTGAGAGAATTCACCATGTGGCCAAGCCAGACACAAGATGCCACTTTCCCCAACTCCACCAAGCCATGCAGTCACATGGACCGAGGTCCAGATATTGCAACCCACCGAGAAGGACAACTGGCAGCGAGTCGTCAAAGAAGAGATATAGTGGGCGCATGGTACGAGACCGGCGTGCACTCACAAAGTCTCGATTGGAGTGAGAGAATTCACCAAGTGGCCAGGCCAGACAAGCGGGCGCCTATTTCAAGGTTTTCGAGGCTCATAAGTTAAAATTGTGAAGGATCCCTTACCCTGGTCTTCCTCCGCTCTCCATTTTATTGGCCAAAACAACGTCTTTGCTGTAGACATCAAATTGCCACTGCCTCTGGCCCATGATTCCTGCTAAAATTCCTCCCGTGTGGATCCCCACTCTCATGTCTACGGGGGATTTCGTAGTTTCTCGGGCGTATCTGAAATCGAAAAGAGAAATTCCATTCATTATAATGCAGTTTCCTTGTGATTTAGTAAAACATAATGCACATGTTATGTCAAAACTGGATTCAAATTCAGTCTAAAAAAGCACCGCATGCAGGCAACGTTTTTCAACAAAAGACTGTTTTCGCAACGCTTTGCAACTATTTGAAAAACGTTTTGTGTTATTCTGAACAACAAAAATAGTTTCAGGAAACATGTGGTTGTAAAAAAAAAATTCTCATTTTAAGATATAGTGAGTTGAGAATCATAAAAGGGGGATCTTAAAGCAGCCATTTTGAATTTTACATTGTGCGACACAATAAAGAATGGGGATTACGGACTTACAAAACATGTATTTTTCATTTAAGATGGACAGCGATGATGCCAAAGATGAATATAATCCGATGTTGGATACATTAAACTCGAAAATAAAACCTCGCATGAATATATGACATTTTCCATAGCGGATGAAGAACTTAACTATTTATTATTATACTGAATCAACCATCCAGAAATATAAACAACAATTTTTCAAAATATATATCTGATATTCAGACGACGATAGATTCCCTCTGCATTTATTTTACAATATTCTACGAAGAAGAAAAGAAGAAAAGTAAACTTAACTAGATGAAAGGAATGTTAAAAAAAAACATATAAGAAAAAAAATTAAGAATGTAAGTAAACCAATTAATCTTTTTTTATATTCTCAAACTAAATAAGACATACTAACCAAAATATAGGCAAGATGGACAGAGTCCCATAAAGGGCTTACTAGTACAATAAAAGTAAGATTTTTCTGCATTAAAAGTGCGATTTCAAATAGGCCAATTCTCGGTTACGTCGGGCTCTGCAATATACTAACCGTCCAAAATATATAGTCAAAATGGTCCACACCAAGAGTCTGGACCATAACTCCCCCCTAACCGTGAGGAGATCTATGGCTTTTTTCCCAGATATTCTGATTCGGACTCCCTGAACATAATGTATAGAAAACTTTAGGGCGTGACCCATATTGCACTAGAGACTGACTCTAGGAGGAGCCCCTGTTACAATTGTATCGTTTTAAGTTATGTTAAATAAACCTGGTTATTACAGCAACCACCTGCCTCATGATTAGTCACTACTTGGTGCCCCTCTTTAGTACCTCCATAAGGAAATAGAAACCACTTTCTCTTACAAGACTCAGAAAACTGGTAATATGATACCATTTGCTATTCTCTGTAATCCCAAAATTTAATGTTACATCTCCACTCTCAACTTTTTGAAAGGGGGAGTGATAATAGCTCATTCAAGAGTCACCTGATCCCAATGAGCATGAAATCATCTCCAGGCTGGTATTTTCTACTGTACTACACCATACAATTTAAGCTTTATTTTCTTTGATGTCGTCTGTGATTTCTTAGCATTTCTTCAATTAAAAATGTTTCATTTCCTGAATTTCTCCTCTCAAAATAAATTAAACTTTTCGGCGGCAGAAGCAAAAGCCCTCGTACGGTTTCATCCAATTTACTCCAAAGCACATTCAATTTCTCACTTTCGGATTGTCCAGGGAGTCCCGTAGCATTTAATTAGGTTTAAAACAAATCCTTAGTAATGCAACCGACGAAATTCAACCAAAAAAAACATCACGATTGGCTTATACGCATCGGTTACCCTATTATCACACCCAAGAAGCTCAAAAACCCGCACATCAATTCAATTAATTTCTATACAAGCAAACTCTTGATTACTTTCAATTCCACGAAATTAACTTCTGATTCAGTTGTAAGATTTTTTCAAATTTTCACCACATACAAGAAAATGTGCTTAATTATGCCAAAAAAAAACAGATGTCAACATCACATACGGATAATATGTACAGTGTGACAACTACACGTGGTTCTATGGTGTAATGGTTAGCACTTTGGACTTTGAATCCAGCGATCCGAGTTCAAGTCTCGGTAGAACCTTCATT